>JAHZMZ010001686.1:0-16493 GCA_027743805.1 Lepidocyrtoides sp. E14
ATAAAAAAATTACATGTATTTCGTGATCTTCCGAATCAGTAACAAAAAAAATGGCAAAACATATTTATTTTCAGAGATTTCAACAGACATATAATAATAGGGCTTTAATAATAGTGCTTATAATTAGTTAACTCATTCAGGTTTATGAATTAATTTAAGAGCTTCTATATCCGCAGGTTCCATATACTTGTCCAACTTGTTGACATTTATAAAGGACAACACGGCGCAGCAAGGTGAGTCCGGATTACGTTGAACATGGAAAAGCCGAAGTCCTCGAGATTCTAGCATTTCAAATAGAGCAACGAGCCACTGGGCTTTTTCTTTAACAACCCATTCCGACACGTGGAATTTAACAATCAGCTGTCCAATGGGCCATTCAATAGACCGGAAGTCGCTAAGCATACGTTCCAAAGCACGATATTCTCCAGCGTGGAGTTCAATCCTTAAAATGTCAATCCACCGGTGGCCATTCAGTTCCATGAGTAGTTCCAGAGTTCTAGTGTTGTCTCCTTTGTCCTCTGCCCCGATGGTAAGCCTTTCAAAGTACACTTTTGAAGATGATGATGTTGCTTGCTCAAGGGGTGCTTGCCCTTCCTCGGATAGGAAAGGGTTGTAAAAGAAAACAACACAGCGGGTGCTTTTCCAGATTTCTTGCTCAAAGTAAGAATCCTCATCCATGGCAAAAGAGTATACAACACATGATGGCTTCTTAGAGTCTTTTGTAATTGCTTGGGAATTTGATTTTGCCAAAGTTTTCAATCCACATATCCATCTCCCTGTGCCCTGCTCTTTGTCAGCTTTGCTAGTGCTAACTTTATAGATAAGGATTGGTGGACAGGAGAAACTAGGTTGAATCGATGACCAAAACTGTCTCATTGGCTTGTTCAACGCATTACGATAGTCTGTTCGCTGAAAGTCCGGATTGCTTGGATCCCGTACTCTTGTAAGAAATTTCATAAAAGCTCCAGGTTTTGGCGAACTTGCGATAGCATAAAGAACACCACAAGCAATAATGATCAATGTAAATAGAATGATTCTTGCGGCGATCCTTAGGTAAGGGTTCTCAGGAGCACGAACACGACGATAATTTGCAGAAAACGCCATCTTCGGAGATTATGGATGGAGTAGTTAACACTTCCAGTCGAAACAAAAGGAAGAAAAGGTACCAGGTGACTGGAGAATTAGAATCTGCTGAGCTGGAACAAAAAAGAAAAGTGAAACAAAAACACAATAAAACAATCTTATTTACTTACCTATTAAAAATCCCTAAACTGCTCTGTGCTCCTTACCAAGCAGCAAGTAGAAACAAGCTTTCACTTTGAAATTTTTAACAGCTGATATCAATCGTATATCTGGTGTCTGGTCTGGCTGGAGAGAAAATAAAGTCCCGGAGGCGGAGTTACTGGGCGCTGCCAGTTGCTACCAACAACGACCAAACTAACAACCGATATGGGCGAGAATTACAATTAAGTTACACATCAACAATGATGATTCATTTAAATCTTGCATGGTAAAATCCTCAGACTGCTTCCTTAATACGAGCAACGAACGAGTATTCTTGATGTTTTGAAAGCCTGGCTGTTGTTTCCCTTCCATGCATTGTCCGGAGTCCGGATCAGAGCCTAACCTACCCTAGAGCCAACTGGCAGAAAGAAATACAGATCATAATTGAGGAGATCTTTTTTTAGAGATTTAGACAAATTAATTATTTATTTAAAAAAAGCATTTTACTGGTATTTCCATAAACAAAATTTCGAC
This sequence comes from Lepidocyrtoides sp. E14, assembly GCA_027743805.1. Lineage (NCBI taxonomy): Eukaryota > Metazoa > Arthropoda > Collembola > Entomobryomorpha > Entomobryidae > Lepidocyrtoides > Lepidocyrtoides sp. E14. The sequence goes on from JAHZMZ010001686.1 coordinate 1,759, forward strand.
TATAAAAGATAAAAGATCTCCTTCATGGAAACTGAAGGAGGAAGGGTTTCCATCACACAAGCAGCGTTTTCCTTCTTCTGAATGGCTAAATTAACATGCCTGTTTGTCGCACACACTAACTTGCAGATTCATAATTATACTGGGTTCCCTAGAAAAAAATTACGCCCAGGCTCTCAACTTTCACGTTTATAGTCTGAATCCGGATTTATCTGTTTCTAGATTCCCCCTCATTTGTTGGTGTTGTCATTGTTTAATTTCATTAATTACGCATTACTCACAAAGTCAGAAATCAAATGAATACTCCACAGGAGCAAAAACTCCACACAACACAAAAATCCATTATCATTATGTAAGTTTTTTTTGCTCGAGTAAACTGACAGTAAAACTCATTTCATTTTATTCCAAGCATCCTCCTAACTCATTTATAATTAAATGATTAAAATGATATCATAATGTTCTTTTAATTTGTAAGTTCATATTTGCTTTGTCGCTGTAAAGCCAGCTTGCTTTCTTTCTTTTCTTTTTTTCTACTCTTGCTGCACCCTGCTTGCACCCCCATCCACCGCCTTCATTTCCATTCTGATAAGATAACAATTTCTTTCCAATCTCTTTGTTTTCTATTCCCTTAAATGGAAGTGCGAAGTCAAAAATAATTACATAAACGGATTAACATAAAACATCAAATCGATTCGTCGCACTTCTGATTCTGAAACCGTCGCATCAAACTGTATGAACAATCTGTAGTGCATCACAAATTACTCTTTCAGAAAAATTGTTTTGGCGGCGTCATAATAAAGACAGTTATTATTTATGCTTATATTCCGACCATTTTGAAATCATAACAAACGCCACCACCCCCACCACCACTGGTGCAGTTGTCCTTTCTACTCTACAAACAAAACAAAGATTGTATCGTCATTAACTTGATTTCACTACTGTATACTAACGACTATTCTGAAAAAAAGCATCTCTAGCAAATGGCTTGCCTTTTCTTTCATTTCTGCTGTGTGTCCTCCTCCAAATTACATTTTCTCGTTTCACGCAAAAATCGACTCACACAAAAAGCGTATCTCTTCCTTCCTACACTTTTAATATTATGCTTGTCTCTCTATATGTGGCATACATTCATCAAAATTTTTCTTCCATTCCATCCATCCTCTCCGCAAAAGTAGATAAGAACTTGTCAAGAATCCCTCTTCATATTAAGTCAAGTTTTCAGACAAGTCAGCACAGTAGTAGTACTGGAATCCGTAACGAATACTACTACGAGTTTCTCTTGCTTGCTTTACTACAAATTACCATCATCATCATCATCATCAAAAATATTTTTTGTATCATGATCTATGTTTTTCCCTTGTTTTTTCTCCAACTGTGTACATCTACAAGTGCACTACTTTTACTACTAAACTCGACTTTCTTTTCTTTTTCTTCTCCTCTTGTCTCGCAATCAGCACAAAAAAAGAAGAAAAGTTGCAGTGATTCTCTCCCTTTTTTTTGTGTAAAGGAAGCAAAAAAAAGAAAATAGGAAAATAATAATTTCTACTCGGAAAAGTAAAGACGCGCAATATGTTCTCATCATCATGATCATCATCATCATCGTTATCTTTTTGTCGTTGTGTGTGTGTGTGTAGTAGTATTTTGATGTATGTATTATTACTGTTGTTCTTGTTTGTTAAGAAATATTGTGTGGAAATAGCACCACATTCTGTGTGTAAGCATTATTTACAACTTCCTTTTTTTTATCCTTTTTCTCCACACTTTTGCTGTACATTTTTTTTCTTCTTCTGTGTGTGTAGCTTTTTATGTTTCCTTTTTTGCAAATGATGTAGAGATAAGAAGACAAAGTGGAAATTGTAATTAGTAGGAAACACATCATATTTTTTTTTTGGTTACTACATGTACATGGATATGGAGCTGATGTATGTGTAGAGGAAAGAAAGTGAGCAGATTTCATCTTACTTTCACTTTACTTTTCTTTCTGCTTTCTCTGTATCATCATCATTATTATCATCATCATCTTTATCATCCCTCAACAGAAGTACATTTTCAGGATGAAACCAAGCCAAGCAAATTGAGTTTTTTTCTTCTTCTTCTCGTATAAATGGAAAGAGCACTAATGTGAGTAGGGAGTAACTGGAGTGGTACGGTGGTGCTATATGTATATTAACTAATATATGAGATGGATGGATGGATGGATGGATCAGCATTTTATTTTTTTTATTTTTAGCATAGTTTCTTTTAACTTAATGACTTCAATTTTAGTATTGAATTTGTTAAGAAGTGTAGAGAGAGGATAATATGCCCATGAGGGTGAAACAATTTTTTTTTTGTTTGCTGGCTGAAAACTAATTTTGTTTTTTTTGAGGGAGAATATCATATTTTGATGAAAAGAAGGGATTCAAATCTCTTGAGGTTTAAGGCAGCTTTTGATCAAAAACATGAGATATTTAAAACAGCTAATTTGAGTAGTAGTATATCTCTCTATTTTTCATTTGAACTGTTTATTTTGAAAATTAATGAATTTGCTTTACCCATCAACCCACTTCAGCTGATACGATGAAGGAAGGGTTGGTTTTGTGATAATTTAGAAATTTTATTTTTTTGAATTCGTATTTTCAATAATTTTTCGTCCGACCAGAAAAACTTAAATCATTTCTGATTAACGAGCCAATACTAAATTACGAAGGATGAGCCTTCATTTCCTCCAATAAAAAATAATTTCCATTACAGTAATTTGAGCAAAGTTGGCACGTGGCAATTGAAATGAATGTAATTTACATTGTAATTTACAGGTTACCTCCTTCCTATTATTATCATCATCATCATCATCATCATCCAACCTACCACTTTGTATACCTTTAATACTGATTGCATATTGCATTCAACTTTTCATTATGTCTACCAATTCTCCACTAAAACAAGACCAGCCTTCTTTACTTTCACCACCACTCTCTCTCTTTCATATTCTTTCTGAGAGAATTTTCTCTCTATTTAACCTGCTGGTTGCTGCTGAGACTGCGACTGCCATTCTATTCTGCTGCAAAGAACACTTACCTTGATGACTAGTTGTAAAAGTTATTGACGGTTGTTGGAGGCGTGTCCAGTGATTCCACTTCAGTCAGATTTCTGAAAACGGCCTTTTTTTATTCATTATCATTATTTCACTACTACTTTAGTTAGAAAGATTTAGAAATACCGCATTAACGATCCCATATATACATGCATACATATACATATAAGCTTCTTCTCTACTAGCATACCTGTGTCAATTATTATTTTCCCAATGAATTAGCAGAATGTTTCGCTTTTGCTTGTTCTTCTTCACAATAATCATTGGTTTTGTCAAGCAAAACTTCTCCGAGGAAAATCCGGGCACAATAAGTCACAACGCATTTTATAACCATGTCCTTAAAAAGAGCGCGGTTCCCTCTCAGCGAAAATCTTGAGAATAATAATAATATGCATACAATGTCATCATGCCCTTTCTACATCTATTTTCAAAGGGATATCCAAGTGACATGATTTTCAAGTATGTACCGTTGTATCTCTCTCTCTCTCTCTCTGCCCAGGTTTTTGAGGTTTCTCTTCTCTTCCACACTAGAGATGAGTAAAATAGGTCAAGTGGAAGCCCAAGTGGTGCTTGGCTTCTGTATATGCGTTTTTTTTTTGTATTTTCTATACAGTAATTCACTGCGGTAGCACTCTTGTCTTGTTTATATAATTCCCTTCGGATGAAAAGAGAGAGAGAAAAGGAAAATTCTAGTAATTCTGTATGGAAATCAGACAAAAACATTTCGACGGATGCTACTTCCCGATTATACGTGTAAGAAGAAGGTGAAAGGTATTCTGAAAAAAAAATCTGGTGCTAGCTACTCTACGTAATTTTTTTTTTATGCGTGGGAGGTTCATTAATTTTTATACATATAATATGCTTTCACATAGTCAGTTAACAAGTTATGTAGGCAAAAAAGGTTAGTGAACCAGAGTGAAAATTAGAAGAAAAAAAAACACTGTCTACAAGTTTATGATAAATTTTTGGTATTATGAAACTTCATCATTTTAGCAGATTGATGTGCTGTAGTACATTTGCTTCTCATATTCTCAAACAGTTCTTTCAAGCGAAAATTTAGATTCAGAATTATAATATCTGCTTCTTCAAATATTATATATAATATCCTGTGAAACATTCTTAGAATTAAATGCACTGGGGAAAACGACCGACTAATTAGTATTTGCGTTTTGAGAAAATTGAGTTTTCTTCGAGAGAACAAGAAAGTTACGGATTGTATAATATAACTTTTATTGATAAACTGACATCATATTATTATTATGAATAATATATAATGTTTTTATATATACCTTATCTTATCTTAAGGTTATCATCATCATCATTATTACCTTTCATAGTAATGCCTTTTTTCCATTACCGCACAGAGGAGCTTTTTATTCATTAGCCTTTGCCCTTTTTGCACTCTTCTGCGCTCATTGTCATTTCCGCGTTTTTGCACCAATTTCTCTAAAATTCCAGGTAGTGCTTGTACTACTTTATTGTATGTATGTATGCCCATTATGTTAGAAAATTGTGCTCATAATTTTTAAAATCCTCAACTCAAAAACACTTTTTCCATCTTTTTTTCCTACAACCAGTCAGTAAAGTAGTAAAAAATTGAAGTGAAATGTGCAACATCAACTGAAACATTACAGTTGAAAATTGCTACTAAAAAAAAAAGAAGCAAATGCATTATCCACCCACTCACTTCCTTTCTTTACTTTCTTTTTTTAAATGTAACAGCGAGTTTCATTTGGGATTATGGTACTTTAGCTATCTCTCTCTCATTTCAGCCGTACTCTAAACTTTAAGTGTAAACTTCTAAGACAATGAATAAGAGATGAGAGGCTTGTAAGTTGTATGCCGAACGAAAATGACTAAAATCCAGAAAAAAAATACTGAAAAATACAAAATGCGTCATTTGCCATCTTGTCATCATCGCAATAAGCGGGAAGTGCAGAGCAGAGTAGAAAATTAAAGTATTTTTGCTGTTTTTAGGCGCTGACTGTTCTAAAACTTCTAAAAACATTAAATTTTTACTTCCTAGTTTTTAATGACCAATTTTGATCCAGTTTCGTGTAAGTTAAAAAAAATACTCAAACTACACGTTCGGGTAGATAAATTAGACGTATTACATCTCTGGTGGTCACTTTCTTTAAATGGATTACGAATTGCTTTATTTTAACTCGCACCTACTTTTAATCTCGTTCGATCATTTACCAGTTTTTACAGCCTAGATAATATTATGGCATTCACATGATATAAAAAATATTAACTAAATAATACAGTTATTTTTGCCATGATGGTGGTATGGTAGGATGACCGATTGGTCTTTCTAAACCTCCTAATTTTCTCCGTTCCAATCTATTACATATTTTTTTTATTACTTCACTTCTCCACTGATCCAGTCGTAGAAGATGGATGACAGAGAATTGAAGACGCAGTAGTAGTATTTACTATAACAGGTTGACTGACCACTGGGCCTCTCCATTTTCTTAATTAATCTGCAGCAGTAGCAGCGGCCTTTTTTTTATTTTTTTTTATACCCAGCAATCCACTATCCTCCAACGACCAATCCCATTTAACAGCTTTCCAATACTGATTCCGTGAGACTGATAATCCATCTTTTTTTACCAGAGGGATAATGGATTGATTGGTGGTTGCAAAATTCCTCCATAAAAAATACAACCTTACTACCCACCACCTACACAAAAGCTTCTTTCTTGATCTGATAGCTCCCATGATCATGATCATCATCATCATCCTCCTCATGAAAAAAAAAAAAAAAAAAAAAAAATCAACGGTAAAAGCGGAAAGACAACTTGGAACTTCAATGAAATGGGACAGGATGACGGAAGGTTAATCGACCGCAATGTATTTTCCCACGGTAACTTCTTAAACTCGTTCACCGCACTCACTCTAACGGATCACTTATAACCGTCATATATCACTCTCTGTTACCAAAAAGAAACAAAANAAAAAAAAAATCAACGGTAAAAGCGGAAAGACAACTTGGAACTTCAATGAAATGGGACAGGATGACGGAAGGTTAATCGACCGCAATGTATTTTCCCACGGTAACTTCTTAAACTCGTTCACCGCACTCACTCTAACGGATCACTTATAACCGTCATATATCACTCTCTGTTACCAAAAAGAAACAAAAACTTGTTAGTTGGAATATATATAGCACCCTTCCGTTTTACTTTCCAATGATAACGATAGATAACCGTAGAGAGAAAAACGGGTATAAGATGTGATTAGCTATTCATCTTTCCAGAGATCGGATCTACTCAACTCGTCACACCGACACCGCACCACTACCACCACCACTGAGAACTTTGCCTACGTTGCTATATTTTTCATTTAGCTTATGTATGTACAAGTATAAAAAAAATCCATCAATTTTTCTTGCCTTTTATCTCCAAAAAGTTGTTTTATCTCGTCGATCATGTATCCTTCTTTTTCACGCTGCCGTAAAAAAAAAAGTTTAAACGCGGGCATTAGCAGCGCATAGTGATAGTGATGATGATACTTTTTCTGCTTTGATGGTGAAAACTCAAGTACTAAATTGCTGACATCTATTAATATAAATTCTACATACACACTTTGTTGAAACACTTACACGTGCGTGCGGGATTCACATTTTTGCCCTAATCAGCAAATTGCTTTTGATCTTTTCAAAAACTATAGAAAAAGTATTTTTTTTTTAAACTGTAGTATACAAAATAAGTAATTCGTTAAATACTGCCAAAAAAAAACAGTGTAAAAACGTAATAAAAATGTTTAGTGATTCAAAAGTAAAATAAAATTGAATCAATATTTTCTCACAGGATAATATAGAAACGTATATTTTCAACATGTCTTTTGATGTCGCTATATGGCGCTACATATCAAAATCGGCAATATTTCTGCTTGTTCAATCGTAAAATCAAGTAAGCAGGATAAGAAAAATCATATTATGAGATATTTTTTTATTGGATAGTTGGATAGAAATCGTCAAAAAAAAGTTTTTATTTTATTGTAGCATCTCCAGGTAGTATAACTTGTTCACTCTCTGTTTTTTCTCTGCGTTCCATTGCCACACTGACTGAAGACTGAGAGCTGAACTGTAATGGCAAGCGAAAAGATATTATGAAATGAAAAAATAAGCTAGAACCAGTGAAAAAACGGATTTCATCCAATAAATTGCAGAAATTTCCAGGTGACGTAAAGATATTTATTTATGTTTGATCTGCTGGAAATTTGATAATATTATATGTGTTCTCTATAGATAGCTTGTTTTCTTCAAGCCCCCGTACGTATTTTCGAAAAATTCCTTAAGAAAAAAAAAATTGAAAGCAATATGTATTTCCATTCAGATTGGATGAATGAATGCTAGTATGTACATGTATGAATTCTGTTGGAAAAGGAAATAAGCAATTTTCTAGCTGTTGAATCGGTAGAGACAAGTGATGCAAAAAGTAGAATGCACGGATTTGTCTTTTTTTTTCACGGTGTGTTCAACCTGCTATACACAAAATAGCATTTTTTCTCGTTAAGATTTGAGTTCTTTTTTTTCTGCTTTATCATCTTCGTAAGTAGCATGTATTAATTGTTGTATGAATGCAATCTATACAACCATGAGACTTGATTGAGACGAGTCAGTTGAATAATTACACTTGAATTTATTACGAATTTTTGTACCACTCCACTATTTACTTTTCATTATTTTGTGCTTTTGTGAAACTTAGGAACACCTGTTCCAAAGTGGTTTGGCCGACGGAATATGCCTCCAGTCCGAACTTGCTTTTTGCTACCTCCATTTTCTTAAAAAGCTCTCCCCACGACGACAGTCCAGCTTTTTCGCCTTTGATGTGATAATGTACATAGCCAGGATGAACTTCTTTCAGCTCGCAGCCTAAAAAAAGTGATACAAACAGTAAAAAAATATTTTCTGATTTCAGTTTCCAACTTCATTTATTTTAGACATATTAACCGGAAAAGTTTTGTTCAATGAATTCCCGCAATGGTTGCAATTCTTCCTCCCATTCTAGCGCCTTCTTATTTTCGGAACTGCGTCTTCGTCCCTTTTCCTGAAAATCGGTTTAAAAGGTTATTGCATGACAAGCGTTTCCAAATAATTTAGTAAAAAAACACAGCTCCTTTCTAGCTTACCAATGACTTGCGGTTTGGTGTCGCGGATGTGTTCATTTGAGCAATGAGGGTGTATCCGTCTCCAAATTTATTTTTCAGATGCTGTGTAGAGCCAAGACAGCGGAATTTGCCGTTGACCATGATGGCAAGTCTTGTGCATAGAGCCTCGCATTCTTCCATGCTGAGTTTTTACAATTGTCAAAAATTCAATAAATAGGTTTACTGCATTTTGTTTTAAAGAATTACAGTGACAAATTTGAATTACCTGTGAGAGGTGAGTACAACTGAAGCACCTTTCTCTCTCACGGCAATAATGGTGTTCCATAAATGTCTCCGAGCCACCGGATCCATTCCAGTTGTTGGCTCATCTAAAAAGACTAGCGGGGGATTTCCCACAAGGGCCAGAGCTGTAGACAGTTTTCTCTTGTTTCCTCCACTAAAATTGATAATCTAGTCTTTATCAAAAGTTCACATGCACACCCTATTTCAATAACAGGCTTGTGTCTGTACCTGTAAGTTCCACAAGGCTTTGAAAGATGCTCGCTAAATAAAAGATCCGCACCCAGTTGGTTTATCAAGCCCCTAATATTCTTTTCATGGATTCCTCTCAATCTAGCAAAAAGTCTAATCGTTTCTCGTCCAGTCAACTCTGGAATCAATGCATCGAACTGGGGACAGTAGCCGAGCTTTTTTCGAACCTCTTTAATTTCCGATCTTACACTCTTCCCAGCCACATAAGCATCTCCTGAAGTTATTGGATGGTCACCAGTTATCATCTGTATTAATAAGATAGTTTTTTTTTGCATTTAAGTGAGCAATAAGGTTTTAGCTTAAAAGTTAAAAATGTCCGCCTCCCTCACGCCTTACCTTGAATGTTGTTGTTTTACCTGTGTAGTGAATGAATCGTGTACACGAATTCGGTAAAACGCGTGTTTTATTCGTTTCGTTTTTTGCAACAAAAACACTGCATTTCATTCGTGTACAAGATTCATTCACTAACCTGCGCCATTGATTCCAAGAAGGCCTGTGTACACACCAGATAATAATTAAACACTAAAGTTTACGAAATAGATAATTAATTTTGCAACATTTTCTTTATTACCAAAACATTCGCCATGTTTTACTCCCAAACAAAGTTTGTCCACCGCTAAAAATTTCTTATACCGTTTCGTCAAGTCGTGCAATACCATATTATCAGTTTTAAACAGTTCCGCCAGTACGATTCCTCTTATTCTCGCATTTTCTGCGGCGACATCAGCATCCTCTAAAGAATTTGGATCATTCTCCACCACTACCACCTCATTAGAATTTTTACCGTTCTCTTTACTTTTCATCTTGTTTATTTTCGACTCGATAAATAAAAGCAGGAGAAAGCAGGCAGTGCCAGTAAAAATCAACCAACAAATATTCGATCCTATCCCTTCATTCGTGAAGGAAACGTAAGCATTTAAATCTGAAAGCAAGAGGAACAATCCAACTTGGAATCAGAAGGAAATCGATAATTTATAGATCGTCTCTCCTTTTTTACAACTGTAAAAATACTTAACTGCAACATTTCGACTTTGGACCACTCTGTGAGCATAAATTCCTTTGTGCAGCACGAATTTTAGCGCACGTTTGAAGAGTATCGCTGTATTGCGACAGCCTTGACAATGCCACTAACAGGTTGTAATTGGGTAAAAGCTTAAAAATTAACGCAAAAAACTTTCCAAAACCTGTGCCTTCCATACTGGGAACAATGGTGGAGGTGATTATTCCAGTAAGAAAGTTAAAAAATGTCATTGTCATGTAACCGTTTGCAGGAATAGTAAAACAGAAGGAGAAAAGGTACATCAAAGGAATAACAGCCCACCCATACAAAACCAGCACTAGAAGAAAGTACAGCAGCATTTCCACACTGGAATAGGCTTTAGTTTGAAATGCATACAGTATTGCCATCAAACACAAGGCAGCAAAGACATAGAAAATGGCATCGAATATAAAATGGGCTAGCCAGAATATCCAGAATCCGACTCCAGAGACAAACTGAAGATGCTTGGATTTTGTTTCTTTTTCCTTTATCACAAACACGGTAAACAAGGCTGCTAAAAAGGACAGTCTATTGGGAAATATTCAAAAAAATGTGCAATAAAATTGGAGTAGAAAAGGTGAGAGAATATGAAATTTTTAGCTGTTTTAAACACAAACCCAAAAGAGAGGCCTAATCCTAAATCAGATGCTCCACTACCTTCTGATGCAGTACGCAACTTGTCATTGCTTGTGAAAGGCAAAGGATGATTGGACACCGTTATAGTCATCCTGTTGTTTCCAGTAACTGAACGGAGAATACTGTTTGAAATCATGTTTAAAGTAAGGGGTGGAGTGTGAAGGGGTTGATTGTTGAAATATCCTCTGAGAGTTTTACTCGACTTTTCATATTGCAGTCCGACAATGTATTGAGAGTTGACAAGAGGTTGATTTTCCCTGGACTGGAAGTAAAATGTTTGATGGTAAAAAATAGTGGAGAAAATGAAAGGTAGTAGTTTCATATTTTTCGGCAATGTTTACCTTTCGTAGAATATAGTCTTCAAAATTTAATCTTTTCGTTTCCTCAGTTTTTGACTTTTTGCTTGCTAAACTCGAGTACTTTTGACATATGTCATTGGATTTGCCGCATTGAATTGTTGTGACTGGCTGGAAGTATTGCTATTATAAAAATGGAACAGAGAAGGCTCACATTTCGACATTACTTGTGCTAGGTAAGGCTCTTATCATCATGCAGTCTGCACTTTGCACTTACACTCAAATCAATCTTTCGTTCCGAAGGACCGGATGCGTCTTTTGAAGACAATACAAATAATAACAGAGCTAAACTTAGAGCTAGAAAGAAAACCGGAATGGCTATTTGGGCGAGGAAAAATATTTTGTTTCTAAATGCATACAGCCACTTCTTTACGAAGAGGGCGTATATCTACAGAAAACATGGAGAATAAAAATAACGTGATTAAAATCTTAGTTCAGAATTCGCACTATGTGTTTCTTTTGCTCGTTCATTTTACTTGCTGCATGTGTAAAACACATCCTTCATTTCTTTTATCAAAGTTATCAGTGGGATTGGCAGGAGGAGAATCTTCATCATGGGTACTTGCCATGCTGACCTCAACTGTAGTAGCTTTGTCACCTGCTGAAGACGTGGACACCCTTTGTTGCTTCTTATTATGCTCTTCATCATGGGTACTTGCTATGCTGACTTCAACTGTAGCAGATTTATCACGTGCTGAAGACGTTGATGTCCTTTGTTGCTTCTTAGACGCTTCATCATGGGTGCTTGCTATGCTGACCTCAACTGTAGCAGATTTATCACGTGCTGATGAAGACGTTGAAGTCCTTTGTTGCTTCTTAGACACTTCATCATGGGTGCTTGCTATGCTGACTTCAACTGTATCACGTGCTGAAAACGTTGACTCTGACTCCCTTTGTTGCTTCTTACGCTCTTCAGCCAGAGAACCAACTCTATGAGATTTAACGGCAGTGATAATATGATCATTAATTATCTTTTAATTAAGTAATTTTTATTGAGTTCTTTTTTACCGCATGAACACTTCTTCCATTTGAGTGATAGAACAGCCATAACTGCCTATGCCAAGTTCAGCCTTTCTCTTTTCAAGCTCCTCAAATATTTCTGGGAACACGGCAGAGTTTTTGTCTGCGTCTGGTAACGAATAGCTCAACTCTGCACCAATGTGTTGGTCTATGACTACTTCAGGTATACGCTGTTGGATTAGTTGTGTAATCAGGTCTACTCGACACTTTTTTTCCTTCACTATGCTCAAATGGTATCCTCCACCGAATTTCTTTTTGAGGAAAAGTGAGCTTCCACAACATTGTGCCTGACCCTCTGCCATGATAGCGATTCTATCTCCAAGCAAGTCTGCCTCGTCCATAAACTGGAGTAAAATAATTTATGTGAAACTTACGCACGTTTTCCTAAAGCTGATCATAATTTATTTTCGACAAATTTTTGCATAAAAAATTCTCACATGCGTTGAAAGTACAATAGTTCTTCCTTTCTTTTCTTTAGTAATCAAATCCCAGGTGGATCTTCTTGCACCAGGATCCATTCCACCTGTTGGCTCATCCAACAACACTACCTTGCTCCCTCCAATTAAAGCAATGCCAACGGAAAGTTTTCTCTTCATTCCTCCAGAAAGAGTGCTTGACCGAGAATGTCGTTTCTCTTGCATCATGATCACGTTCAGAATCCGATCAATTTCCGGTTTAACCAAATGCTTGTCAACTCCTTTTAGCTAATAAATATTAAAACTTCATTCTTCTGAATGTCTCCAATGTGTCTTAGGAATTAGGTAACAAAGTAGAAAATATTTAGAGGGAGAGGCACCAATAAAGATATCCTATCTCAAATTATAAACTCTTATCAGAGACTTCGACCTGAAGTTAAAATTGAATCACCTGCTCCATTATGTCCAAGCAGAGCTGTCACTTGATCCTCATAAAAATTCAGATGCAGATTATTTACAGCCACCTTCTTTCCAAATCTTTTTGTCAGTCCGACAATCTTAATCCCGGCGACACCTTCAGGCTCCTCTTCGAAAAAATAATCGCGGTTCAATTGGTCTTCTGGTGAAAGATCCGCTGCCGCTATGTCGCCAACAGAACCTCCACGGGGTTTACCCGTCCAATACCATTTCTAGAGGTGGATTTAAGACAAAGCGATCAATCAAAACAAGCAGACTAGGAGTAAACCGCGGATGATCATGATTTTCCTTTTTACCGTGAAGGGAAAGTACCACGGAAGAGGAATACCAAATTCTCCTGGATGCACTGCTTCAACATAAATTGCCAAGAGATAGTACAGTACACCATCAAGCAGGAGCATGCCAATAACCTCCAAAATACAGAGGTCATCATCAGGACTGGCGGGTTTTGTAAGTGTACTCCATTGTATTCCTGCTCCGGTGCCTTCAAACATTCCAATAATTCTACAGCCAAACCCCATTGCAGTATTGCAGATAAGGCTAGCGCCGAGTTTTGTAAGTTTGCTTAACCGGTTGTATCTGACCAATAAAAATAAAAATTTGCACAACATGTCATAGATTTATAATGAGTAATTAGTTTATGCTACAATTGTACATTACCGCTTCTCTAAGAAAATGAATGGGAAAAAGGTCACAAAGAAAATGACTCCAGAAGCGGTTGATGCTGCAGTGGCAGTAGAGAAGAATGTGGAAAGGAGAAAGCCCAGTGTAATTATGGCAAAGACGTAAAAAAGAAAGAAAATGAAAAGTAGATAAGGATCTGCGTGGATTAATATCCCCCGTCCATCGAACCACGGATACTATCAAAAAAATTGACATATAAGATCGTACTTCGATTCGAGAGAAGTTGATAAGATATTAAAGTGATACAGAATTTTTTTAAACTTGTTCGTTTTACTGCGAAAATAAATGTGATTAAAATGGTGGACACGAGGAGAATGAAAAAGCACTTGACAAACCAGGCAGCCCAATGCAGGGAGCTTGGAAGACCCATAATTTTCATTGATTCTTTTAGTCGTTTTTCCTTTTCGTGAGTGATCGACTTGGAAATGTTGATTAACGGAATAGAGAAAACTTAGCGTCATAAACAGCGGAAGCTTTGACTGAATAAACTGATAAAAAATATCAACAGAATAGGGTGGATATGGATATCGTTTCAGCCTAATTGTGTACTGGTCCACTGCAGTTGGAGGTTTTCCCAAGCTAGTAGCCTTCTCCCGGGCGATTTCAATGTCAAGTATGGATTGCAGAAAAAGAAAGCCTTCAACCCAATATCCTGGAGTGCCACCACGTTCACGATTTCTGTTACGTTTTATCCTACCTGGGTCATTTGGGTTACCCTCTTCTATCTGTTCCCTTACTTGTGGCCGTTGAAATGTTTCGAAAAGTTGGTCCGTTAACCAATCACTTTCTGTCATGTCGTGTTTGACTGCGGGAAACCGAATTGCGTACTAAAACAAAAAATTTATTCAAAATAATGGAACTGGCTAGCTGCTTAATTTATAATTAATTAATTTAAACTACCTTAATGTCGTTGCCATCAATAGTGTTAAAGATAACAGCAGCCAGTACTGGATTGGCATTTGCAGTGGGTGACTTTTTAACTTCTGCATATTTTTTATTGTTCAGGTACTCCTTGATTAAACTGTCTTGGTTTAAAAATCCCTCAACTATAAGCATTTAAAAAATCATGAGCTACTAAGAAAAGTCAGTTATAATGAATGAGCATTTAAAAGATAATTATTTGTAACTTAACTTACATTCATAAGTTGGTCTAATTGACAGAAACTTCGCCTTCACCTGATTCATCACGGCTACCACTTTGTTGTTATCTTTGGGAGCGTATAAGACATACTTTCTAAATGGATTTTCAATTATGATGGCGTTTTTAAATACGCTTTAATAATTTTTTAATTATTTTGATTTTTTTTCAATTTTTTACCCCCTTGTCACTGCTGTGTAAGATTGGTCTCGTGGGTCGAACTCTGGGTACTTTGACACACGTGTGACTGGGT
>JAHZMZ010001687.1:0-28489 GCA_027743805.1 Lepidocyrtoides sp. E14
GATGACGGGTTGAGAAAATAAAGAAGACAGATTTCCCTATGTATACAAGCTATCAAGAGCTTCTGCTCTTTACTTTTGTACTTTGTGAAATCATTAGATCGCAATGAGATGAGAATGAAAAAGTTTATAAAACTGACCAATTTGAGACAGCAGGGTGCAAAACAGCGATCAGATAAACACATGGTTGCATGTTTCAAAATGTTATTAAAAATCAGTTTGAATAAAAACAAGTAGCAGATACAGTTCAATAAATTTAAAGAAATAATAATTTATCGACAGTTGTTTTGTTGTAACTTTGAAATATTGTAATTGCATAATGGTTTCAATTTTTTACAATGTGCATTTCATTGCCTTCGTTAAATAAGTAGAATTTTTATGGTTAACTGGCCGGTGAAAGTGACAGTGAGTAAAGTAAATATGTTACATATATATATTAAATGTATTTTACATGTCATACTAAACGTTATTTATCAGAGAAAGATGCCTCAATTTAAATGAAATATATGCTAGCTATATTCTTGGCTCATGTTGCAGTTTGTTATTCACATTACCCCATGTCATAAAAGTTGCTGAAAACGATGTGTCTTACAACTAATAAAATACAATCTGCCCAAATTCAGTCAATGGGTGGAAATGAAATGCAATGATGAAATGTGTACAAACCCTTATAAAATTCTGAAGCGAGTCGTTTCACCAGAAAATCTATTTGGATTTTACTACTACCACTACATTTATTAGCGTAATTTGGTTTGCGCAAAAGTAAGTTACTTGTCCACTAAATTATGGGACAAAATTTAGCTTTCTCGTAGGGGGAAATAATAATTGAGTACAGCATTACTGCACTATATACGTTTCAATTCAATTCAATGAAATAATTACTTTGAATCATGATATGTTTCTTCATATATTTTTGTTACCCAACAATGCAATCCATCTTCACTTTTCATAACACACATAATCATCATTCCCCTAAAATTAATAAACAGTAGTAAATATAAACTCAGCATTGTTTCACTGCATTAAATGACTATGTCCAACCCATGGATATCTTTTTGTTCCTCCTGCCTGCATCATCTTGAAATTTGGTGACTGCACGAGAACTCCACAAGACTGGCGTGTTTATATTAAAATCAAAGTGTTGCATTACAGCCCACTTGCTTACCAGCAGCAACCAGCCACCAGACTCAGTTTATCCATATACCACAGCGCTTACTGTTGACAAGAATACATGCACTGATTTCATTTTGTACTCACTACCTATCGTGCTTTACAACCCTTAAAATTGAGAAACACTAAGCAGACAACCAGACAAGACAACAATGAGCCCCATTGCTATCAAATCCTCACACACACGCTACTACTGCCACCATAAAACTTAAATCAACGCTACGACGACGTCGACAACGCGTCCATGTCCATCTTTAAAAATGCATAAGGAAAAATATATGCCTAGCTCAAATATGTATATAAATCACTTAGGTACATATTATAGTATTCTTCGTATGAAAGTTTCAGAAGAAAGTGATAAAAGAAACATGACACCGTGTACGCTTATTCATTTTGGAACTTGCATTATATCCATCGCAGAAGCTTTTTGTTTAGTGTGTTTATTAGGACAAAGTAAAAATGGTTCTTGGTGATCTTTATGGAAAGTGTGTTAACATGAAGGAGAAATCGGAAAGTTTTGTAGGATTGTAAAATGTAGTATAAAAACGTTTTTTGGTAGTTCATATATCATGAACAAAGTAAACTTTCATGGCTAATACGTATAAACATGCATATCAATTGTAAGGGATGCATTTTCAATAAAATTGCCTCAAATAGGGATTTACTCGTGCATAAGCACATTTTATCAATACCGATGTTTGTAATATAAACTTTGTATGTATTACCACGTCTGTGTTCCGATGAAACGTAAGGGCTGTTGTTTTAGTGCCTATACCCTACCACTTAAACCTTTGAATGCATACAAACGACGGACGACATGTCGTTGGATGAGCGACGCTCATCGTAGGGTTGCGCGGGTGTTGCCTCAACTTAAGATAAAGACTGGGTTTAAACTGGATAACCTTGGACTGAATACAACCTTTTCATGTCACGACTCCTCTCTTTAGTCATCATATCCCTTGTCGTGATTTCAAGTGCATCACATCACATCTCTCCTTAAATTTTCATCATTCTCTTTTATAAATTACAGCGTTGCATTATGTGAAAAAGGTTATATCCAACGGGTTTCTGTTTAATTTTCTATTTATCTTATATGTTTGCAAAGGCACTGGACACCATGTACGGCAAAATTAAGTGTGAAGCGAAGCAAAAGGGTCCTTTTTCGTTGAAAAGTCAAATAAAACATCGAAAATCAGAAAAACTAGCCTTTGCAAAGACATACAATGACGATTCAGGCAATGTTATTTTGGCAGTTATTATTTCGGTCAATTATTCCCTTTCTTGGTATCTGTTGTCAGTTGTGACAATGCATGGCACATCAATGGTATTGAGGTACTAGCAATAATTTTAAGCTGACCAGATGCATCATCAACTCAACTAAATATTTAAATTTAGCAATGTTCGGATCTTGCACTGTGTAATTATGTTTGCGCAAACCAAACCGCCTGATTTAAAGGTGCAAAAATCTGGATTTTGTTAATGGTAATTTTGGGCTTAAACAACTACTACCTACCTATCCATGGATTCAAAATATTCTGGGCAAATTATCATGAAAGAAAAAATCTCACGATTTGTATTAAACGATTGTTTATTACACCTCATCATGTGCACCTCTGATCTAGTATGGTTATTGTACTTTCATTAGCTTTTCCTTCATTTTCATCACACATGGATGGATCCACAGAATATATTATGCATCAGCAGCAACTTCTTTAAGAATTGTAAATGATCATCAGAGAGCGAAATGTAAGCCTTGCTTGAGGCAACGTAAATGATGTTTTGTAGCCAGTCAGTCTAGCATTGATAGCCCTTAAGATATATTATTACCTACTCTACCACCACCACCACGATACGATTTGTACTAGGAAGAGAAACGAGAAATGGAAATAAGACGGATTGAATTAAGGCGGGTTCAACCCCCGACAGTCCAGTAAAATTGTTGTTTGCGTTATTGTTAAAGTTGAAAGGAAGAGATGATCATCTATCGTATTTGAACGTATTTAATATTTATGTGTTTACGTAGTTGCACATGCACACTTGCCCTCGCTTACTTAGCATATTCCTTAGCCTAAGGAAATGCAAAGATACGTAGGAAGCATGAAGAATATAGAATAGTGAAAAAAAACGAAACAGAACAACAGGTTGTTGCCGTATTGTCTGTAGTGTGAGCTTTTCTTAGAAAAGTACAAAAAGGTAACAAAGACCTGGAAAAGTACAAGGCCATGGTCGAGCCAGTTTCTTTTCTCAACTTCTCTCGCATCAACAGTGTCTTGCTTGAATTTTGATGCGTTTTAAGGGTAGTTTATTTGTACGATTTTGGGTTTTCTAAACTGGAATCATCACCGAGAACCGATACCCCATAATCCCTATTGTCCTGAATAGAAGTTTTATGGTCCTTTACTATTCTTATCGATGTATGGGGAAAGAGGGGCATAGATGTAGTAGAGTTTTTACACTGTAAATTTTACAGGTGCACATCATAAAAATAGTCTGCTAAAAAGACAATTTGGTGACTGTGAACCTTGATTACCATCGTTGTAAATATTATTATTATACTTACGTTGATGTATGAATATCAAAAAGGGAAAATTATTATCATTTTGATGACTTGATGAGACTGGATGATACTTTTAATACATACAGTACTGAACTGGATGCATCGTATCACCGTATTATTTCGGCGTGTATTTCATCTACCATCAAATTACTTGCACGGTAATCGTTGCGTAATTGTAATACAAACTGTTTTTTTCCTTCAAGTCCTGTCTAGTCCAGACTGTTTTTCACTTGGCTGCTCTTGACATTGCATCAATTTTTAAATCACTGACTGAATTTAAATCTTTCAGCGTTTGTTTTTATTTTAGTTTATTGTCCGCTTTCCGTGTATTCTGTTAGTACTTTTATGCTGAAGACGATGATGCGACTTTTGTGTATAAGTTTCGTAAGACAAAGATTGATGCTATATATACCTACTTGCAGTCCAGATAAACACTTTTGTGAATAAAATAAATGTATATACATATGCATATTATCTGTATGTCTTGTCTTTCCCTCACATTAAACGCTTTCGTGTCCACCTTGCATTCGATAGTTTATTTGGTTGGTATAATGATGTTGCAGGTTGCAGTACCTTGTTTTCCTTCTTTGAATACGTGACTTTGATTCTAAAAATCAACTCATTCATTCAGTCTCCATTTAAACATTTCCCTCTGGCTGGCTGCATGCGGATGGATGGATGGATGGCAAACAACAGCTTATTATACATCTGAAAATAAGATCTGATTGCAATGGATAAAGTGCAAGTAGAAGATATATCCAGTCACAGAAAATGAATTACATCAATTCTCTCTCTCTCTCTCTCTCCAGGAAAAAAAAGAATCAGAAAGGGTGAAGAGCAAGGAATATACATACATCAGCAAAAAACCACAAACAGTCAATTGGACGTCGACGGGTAAGAAGTGATGCAGCGCAACAGTTGCAACAAACAATCACCGAGATGAAGATGATCTTCACAGCAGCAGAGCCTGCGCCTACAAAATGGAAATCACACAGAAAAAAAACCACTACGCACTACAGCACACACATGCACAAAAATATATATTATTGTATTGATATTGCAGTAAAAAATAGAAGAGAAAAAAAAACATTATTATGCATCTTAAAACTGTTTATAAAAAGAAGATGGATAACAGACAGTTGAAAAATAATCTATTCAATTCAGATTTGTACTGGATCTCGTCGTCCTCTCATCTTCTCCTTTCTTTTTCATGGACAGGCAACGTGTTACGCATCATCATTCACGGTTACATACGCATAATAATATTCAATCACAGTCGTTATTATCAACATGAGTCTATTTTTTTTGTTGGATCCTTCACCAGCAGCCAAAAAGTGAAAAGCTAATAAGTTTATGCTCGTCATTATCATCATCATCATCTCCTTTCTTCTTTTCAGGCAGCAGTAGTCTGGAGGGATGGACATTTGTGCCGTGGTACCTGCTGTTGCATTACTAATAGAATAGTGTCTGGCCTGCTATTTTATATGATTTAAATATATACTTAACGGACGTTGTATGTATGTCTATATGAAGTTTACATTATCCATACACGCATGTTCCACATCATCATTATCGAAAAAAGTTACTTTTATCTTCCATGTCAATCCATGCAAGCAAAAAAGTCATCCTGCATTCGCATCATCCTTATCATCAACAGCAATAAAATTACTACCTCTCTTTAGCTTTGTCATTACTGCAAACACACTTCCTTCCTTTTTCGTTTCTCTTGTTTTTTTTTCTCTCTCTCCATACTTGTCCAGAGTTCGCCTCCAATGTTTCATGGTTGAAGGACCACGCAACGCACGGATATTTTGACGTATGAAAATTACACATACATACAAAAGTCGACAAAAGAGGGTAATATCCCGTACTATTTAGGATGATGATGACTGCAGAGTATTTTTACAAACTACACAGTGCACTTGCTTCAAATTTAATGATTATCATTGAAAAAAATCGTCATTTTCTAAGCAAAAAAACAAGCATGGTGAGCTTCATATTTTGTAATTGGATGCGCCTGGACAAGTGAAATGGTAAATTTTGATTATAATGACAAAAGGTGACCGTGACTTTTTCATGACTCTTTTCGTTGTTAAACTTTGAACAAGAACGAACGCACATATCATGCGTTGTATATCTGGCTGATTTTCGTTCTAATCTTTAGTTTTTGCAGCATCTGTGGACAATAAACCCATCTTGCTTTCAATAGGTTTTTGCTACACCTGCAACATGAAATGATTTGGTTTCAGTGAGGGTTTCTAATTTTAATGGAAATACACACTTGCATAATATAATAATAATAATAATAATTGTTGGTTTTATTGTCACATTTTCCTTATAAAGGTAAATTACAAAGTGACCTTACTAGGTTATTTGAAATATAAGCATATGAATTCATCCGCCAATGATGACTACGTCATTTTTTTATACTTATTTTATATATGCATAGTGCATATACGCAATGTCCATATATATTACCTAGCATTAGAACGAAACGCCACAAAATGAAAGATGAGAAGCAAAAAATATCGAAAACCAAGTTAGTTGGCTAATAGTGGATTGAAGGGTAAAAGGTAAATGAGCAAGCAATAATAGAAAGTCTAAGTCTTCTTTCTCTTCAATAATCTTCTGGCGTTTTATCCTTTACTCGTGTCATATTTTTTGGTAGCGGTGGTGGCGTGCACTTTACTGCTGTTGTTGACGTCGTTGGTCGTTCCTCGCTTTAACATGACTATTCTTAACTGAATATGCTGGCATTAAAACAACAAACTTGGCTAGTATAGTGGTGGCTCACTTACTACAGTAATGTACTTGATATATCTTTTTGATGCGTGGAAAATGGACTGTGGTCCACATGGCCTTTATCACCAATTTTACTACCCCTATTTGCATTTTACAACTTCGTATTACCTACCATCCTTGTCACGTTATTATAATCACGCATGTTTTAGTGTGGTACTTTTAGAAATACAACGCTTTTCACTACTTGGTATCACTGCATGTTTTTAATGTTTTGTGCTTCTCTCTCGTTCAGCGCACTGTTTTTCATCATAATTGTTTTTGTGGGGATCTTTAATAAGGGGTAACGTGTGTTCAAAGGAGTTAAAGAGTAGAATATGGTTTTGAGATCAAGTGTGGTGATAAGAGAGATGAGATGCAACTTCTTCATTTGACTCTTCACTTTTTGACAACCAGAAACCAAGTTCATGAACAAAAAAAACTGAAAATGTAAAATCGTGCATGTTTACTGCTTACTCATGTGTTTTGGGCAGAATAAGTTTCAAATTTCTTGTTATTAAAATTACGCACTCTGGAAAAAATATGATATTGTTCCTCGTCTCATCTGTCATTATTGTTATTATTATGAACACATGCAAGTAATATTATGATTGTTATACTATCGGGGGCAGCAAATGATGTTACTTGTTAAGTGCACCACGCACAATATTATGCATTTTTAGTTGCCTACTTTGTTTCATGCTCAGAGGTGCAGATATCCTTATTGCTCAAAGTAAGTAATACTTATCTGTATCACCACTATTACACACACATGATTTACAGCTCAAGGATTCCCTGTCACTTACCTGATGTGCTAGAAAACGGAACAGATTTTAAACCAGTGATAATGTTAAAGTACAAGATATTGCAAAGTTTTTTTTTCCATTTAAGACAACTCCAGCAATCAGCTCTTTACTACGATTTCTCGTCTCTTTTGAAAATTGATGTATGTAATTTGAGAAAGTCAGTAGAATGGGAATAATTTTGAAGATAAAGGAGAAGCTGGTACTGATGGAAGCAAATAAGTGACCCCCATAATATGTAAATCATTAGAATCAAGTCAATGTACGTACAAAATATATTTGTTTTGCAGGAAAATGTTATAGTATTACTGTAATTATTTACACTTGTCTCTCTGTACTTTCAATAAAAAAAATAAGTTACATTTTGGCAAGATGAGAGGTACTACGAAGCAGAGATTTCAAACCGAAATGCATTTCACGTGTAAAAATATAATATAATGTTTACAGGAACATCCATATAATCTTCATAATATTACTACGATAATAATGGAACACACCATTGTGCTGTCAGCAATTACAGTGAAGTGAGTAACTGATGGTGGTGAGTGAACAAAATCTCAAATGAGGCTCTAAACCAAAAGGAAACTAATGGCCGTAATAAAGGGCAGCAGAAGAGCTCTATAATCAGAATCGTTACACTTGTGCTTCTGCTGGGCTGAGGTATTATTGTGTGCCCTTGTAAAACACTTTGGAAAAAAATTGGTGGTTGATGAAATAGGAAAAAGTAACCTAGACTTTACCCCTTTACTTCAAGTCATTTTTTATATTACTTACCTATAAGCTTTGCAAGGTTTCTTGTTTTTTTTGGTAACTGTTGCCATCTTTCAAACTATATAAAACGCACCCTGTATATATTTTGTCCATAAAAAGTGTTGTATTAGATGGTGATAATAACCCATGGAAAAAAGACCTTTGCATACATGCATACATACGTGCGTTTGTCTCATCATGGAGCATGGACAAAACCATATCATGCATAATGCATTACTATTATTACAATTACTATTATTGCACTGCCGTACTACTCACATTACGCTCTGTAATAGAAGAAATAATGTTTTTTTATTTGGAGACTCGATATAAAGTGGTGTTGAGCTGAGGCTTAGTTAGTTGTTTGCCACAAAAAGTAGTGAGGTTGTAAAAAAAAGGAACATAATATATTACAGAAGAACGGACCATTATTATATTCATAGTGGTCTTCTTGGTCGTAATCGTGAGTCCATTTTTATACTATGAATATGTATAAGCTGCACAGTAAAATCTCTGTAGAACGAGAGAGCGAGATGTATTTTAGTTAATAGAAAGAGAGAGAGAGAGAGAAATAAGCGGTAATGATTTTTTGTCGACCAAACTGATTCTATTGTGTGAGCGAGAGAGAGAGAGAGGTTTCTGATTTTTGAACACCTGTGGACTTTTCAAGTCTTGTTTTTGGAACTGGAGAAGAAAAGAAGGAAACAGGTAGCTGTTAATGCAACGCTTTTTTGCTGCATCATTAACTTGGACGATGATATTATTGCTTTTTTTTCTTTTTGCTCATGCATGCACTTTTATTTTCTTTGCTTCTTCTTAGTAGAGAAGTGGAAAATGATGATTATTATGGGCAAAGATGTTCTAACAATAAAAATAAGCTTTCTGTGCTGTCTCTTCACTTCTCTACGATACGATGCTACTACTTACCAAATGCAACTGGAGAGATGGATTACCACACGTTATCTAATACTTTTTGAAGTTGAAAGCATAATTTGATGCATGTGTATTCAGTCAGGTTTGGTGGTGGTAAGTCTAAATGAAGGGTTCCCCACTTTGCACAACTTTTTTTTTGTATCATCGCAGTCAACCAGCCCATTAGACGCAAAGATGGAGGAGAAGGGGTGTATAATTTTTCAAAACCTTGAAAGTAAATCTTTCCTCTTTTTTTGCCACCAGATTTTGATTATTTTTTAGGACATATTGTTGCTGTTGTAGGTAAGAAAAACAGATTTTCATACGTTTTACGCATATTAGTTTTCTTGCATACAACACCAACTCAGGAACATAATATATGGTCGTGATTATAAATTTTAAATGGATTTTCTTCCTCCAACAACATATCCAACTGGCTCAGTGTTTGGTAAACTAAAGCTTGATTTTTAACGCGAAGATGACGGGAATGGAAATAAATTGGGTCTTTCCAGTCATCATCATCATCAGCCCCTATAACATATCTACTACTGCTACTCCAATCCAGTGGTCTACTACACAAATAAAATATGTTCTTCTTCATAATAATCATGCTTATCGGATCTTCATGAACTTGGATGATGATGTGATGCATGCATGCACGTTGCTTCTGTGCTGCTGCTAATAACGTAGTTAAGCCACTTGTATTTTGCTACTGCTTTTTTCTTCAACACTTACTTACCCTCTCTTTCTCCCTCTCTGTCTCTCGCTCTCCTGTCCTTGTCCCTTTTGGTCCGTCTTATTTATTTTTCAACCTTCATTACATTCACACACAATATAATAATTATAGTAAGTGAGCACAAGTAAAAAGCGTTGCATCTTTAATTCTTCATCTCGACTCTTCTACTCCCCGGTCGGTCCATATCAACAAGTGATTTGTTGCATGCAGCTACATCTTTTACTCATTCAATTAGCTATTCTTTACTGTGACATTTAAGAATTATTGTTGGACTTGCATGATTTTTATTATTGTTGTCTTGCTGCTGCTTGCTCTTGTACTAAAGTGATTTTTGTCATGAATAATGAATTTAGTGCTTCACAAAATTTAAACACTGACAGTGGTTCGTGAATCATGTTGATGATGATGATGATGATGATCGGGATAATATAATTACGAATCCTTTCCTATTTGTCATAAACATAGCTGTCGGTTCCATGCGTCGTCGTAGACAATTGGATAGATTTCTGATTTTGTCACACTGACTTGTTTGAAAATAATAAACTGACATAATTATTTCTGTAACTTTCATCCCTTGGAAAAAGCTATTCAATCCCCATTATGTGTTGAGCTTGCGGCCACTAGTCAACATTGAGAGGAGGTTGGATATAAAGTATGCAATATGCATGCATATTATCTGTTTTTTATCCCTCAAATGAAATGTTATACATTCTAACAATTATAAATTATAATCAGTATCCTCGTTCGTCAAAGAGCTGGTTATACAAATTCAATGTAAAATGAATTTGATGATTGCATGCAAGAAACAAGGATGTACAAGCTGACTTTGTACGAAAGAATCCTTTTTCTTTTTTTAACCGATAATAAAATCGTTATATATTCATATTATCCCTCCGGGGTTTATGTATAAGCAGTCTTAATCATACATTTCATTGGGAAGAAGTCTCAAGAAATGAAATGAATTGAATGAACGTATGAACGTTGTGTTAATAATAATAAGTTTCAGTCTTACAGCTCACAAAAAACACGCCTTCTCCGCCAATCATTTGTATGATCATCACGATAATTTTTCTTGCAGTCATTCTGTCTGATCCCTTCGAAAAAAAAACATTTTTTTTTTCAATTCCATGAAAATCCCTTTCTTTCTTTCTTTTACATCCATTGCCTACATTTTATGATTTTAGGTACTTTATCATATACCCGTTTGTATGACTCTTGTATTGAAACCAACTATCCATCCGGGTTCTATGTGGGTAAAATTTTCATTCTTATTATTATGATTACAACCCCAAAAGAAACATTATATTTTTTGATTTAGATGAAGGGTACCACCTTTGTGGATATTACGCAGGGTTGATGAAGACTCTTACATTTATTACAATGTAAGAAGTTTGAAAACTGACAATGAGTGCGGGTGTAAAGTTATTGGAATTGTAATGGTTTTACCTACTGACTGAGAACTGAACCCTTAATATTCATTATTTTTTTTCTAAAAAATTATTGTTATATAAAGTTGGATAGCATATACTTAAGCATTCATAAAAAACATGACCATATATGTGGTGTTTGCCCCACATATTGCACAACAGCACTTAAAACTTTAAGCATCGTCATCAATTTCAATGTACATACATATTAGAAAAACAGAAAGGGCACCTTGTAAAGGGTACACGTATCGTTTTTTTTTCTAGATTGCCCTCTCTCTCTCTCTTTTACCCTTTTTCTTTTCCCTGTTACATGAGAGAAAAAATATGTCTAGAGTTGAAAAAAATTTATGATCTTGTGAGCCAGCCCATTTTTATGAGGAAGCAAAACTTGTGTAATTTACCACAATATCTATCCGTGATGTACTCGAAGTATCCAAACTTGACGATGATGATGATAATCTCTGCGCTCAATTCAGTCTGACGACGATATAAAATCGTGAATGTAGGACATCTGTGTAAGTGAAGTGCAAGAAATAATACTACTTTATGCACTGTAAGCTTATATTATAAAACATAAAAACGAAGGAAAAACAAGTTGGCAGCATTAAGCAGTGCCTTTTCATATTTATCCTCCCCCAACAAGACATCCCTTTTTTTTCTTTCCAGATGTGAGTGTATCGCATCGAGGTGGAAAATGTATACAATGATGCACTGAATAAAAATAAAAGGGACTTTTTTCTCTCTTCGCTGTGAGTAGTCAAGATTAAATTTGAGATAAGATGAAAGGGTCCATATTGAACACCATTTTTTTAGTTGAAACGACCACTATAACAGATACCACCTTCTCCAATGTCTCTTGTGAATAATGCTGATATTGTTCTTCTGGTGAATGTTGAAGATGAAGATACATGTTTGCATCCAAAAAAAAACAGTAATATTTATGAATTCTAGGACTCATCTTTTACAAACGTGTAGTACAAATATATAAAGTGATTTTACTGTAGAAGTGGTAGTAATCATGTCAAACTGATGAAGCATTTAAAAAAAAGTCTTCAAACTAGTAGTAGGTATTATAACATGCAATATAACCGCATACAATTTTGTATATAGTATCAACATCAGCATAATTTTTCTCGTGTTCTTATGGGACAAACACTGCTTTCAAAAAAAATATAACTCAAACTGACACTGATGTATCAGCAGGAGTACTACTTTTAATGCCTTTATGCACACACATGAGTGGGTCATAAAAACTCACATCAACGATTTTGAACAAGTGAGCAAACATGTTCAGTACACTTACACTGTAAAGTTATACAAAAATCATATTAACCGAGTAAAATGGAATATTGAGAAATGTAATAATTATAAGTATAACATAAATAACATGACTACTTTTTCCTCCTTCCAACATTCATAAAAATATACATTAGCCTAGCCGTGTGTTACTACAAACAAGAGGATAATAGTAGCTGTAATATTTAACAGGAGAAAGGAGTCAAGAAGAATCTTAATAAACACTTTTTCAAATGGCTACTCCACTACCACCAACTCGTCAACTCTGCCTGGGTTCGCCATTATATTATAATGAGATGAGAGGGACTTATCTTCATGCATAATGGCAACACATGCATTGACGAGGAAAGGAAAAAAAACATGTAGTGTGTTGTGTGTGTACCCCATTATTATCTCTGGAGCGTTTGGAGCAGAAACTCATATGGAACAGGAACATTTTGGGATAATCGTTTTGCTCCTGCTGTTCACTTATTGTTAACAGTTGGCACTGTTGATCACTATAAAGCCGATGAACTGCAGTCTATTATTGTTATTTTTACGGGCTTATAATGGAACAGGAACATTTTGGGATAATCGTTTTGCTCCTGCTGTTCACTTATTGTTAACAGTTGGCACTGTTGATCACTATAAAGCCGATGAACTGCAGTCTATTATTGTTATTTTTACAGGCTTTTTATATAGGCTCATGGAGTGTTACAAAATCTGTTTTCTGTCTAACACTGCTCGTTCATCTAGACAAACTTTTTGTCTTTTAATAATGGTCATGTTTTACACTCTAAAAATACGGATTTCTTGTAAGAATAAATGACTGTAAATGTCAAGATTTTCTATTTTCTCAACGATGTAAATATTAGAGAAATTCATATATTGTCAGTTGCAGGAATAAAAAGATTTTTTTGTAAAAAAGTCGTGTACCGTGTACTACTACAACTATTATTTTTGCTTTGTTGCATGTTTCAGGGTGATTTGATGTACTTAATCCTTTTTGTAAATCTTTTCAGTACGAAATGAATATCAGTTGGAATAAAATGCATTATATATTATGATGAATTGATGATCATAGTAATTTAGCTTGACGTGTACCAAAGAAAAAGTGTAAAAACTAACCCGGGTTTAAAGGCATCCGTACATATGTTACCATTATAACGTTACTCTCTGTTGCATATACGTTTTCATATAATACCCTTAAAGTAAAATGACGTTGAGAAAACTTGTGTGACGCCCACAACATATCCAGAAGATATTTGATCTGAAAGGAACACTTGACAGAACTGTACGTACATGTTGGATGAAGAAGCCTCCAGGGAGCCCTGTCGTAAATTACTGATTACAGCTGGATACTCGCATTGTAAACAGTACACGCATTCATCATCATCACTGCACAGTATTATTTACTAAATCAGAACATCTGAAGAAATCAATGTAAAAGGTTACCTTTTTGTATAACTGGATACTCGTATTGTAAACAGTACACGCATTCATCATCATCACTGCACAGTATTATTTACTAAATCAGAACATCTGAAGAAATCAATGTAAAAGGTTACCTTTTTGTATACAAAAGGGCAGTGGTATGGCATGGCGTGTAAGCTTCTATGCGTAAATTTTCAAAACAGAAAATGATTACGCACTCTGCAGCGGTGTCTCTCTTGATACGTGAGTTGGAAATAGGAATAGGTACATATAAATTTGAATACTTATTTGACATACATAATCTACTTGGTTGCATTTGGACTTTTACAGTGTACATTGCCCATGAACTTCAGAACAAGGAAACTAGTTGATTAAAGTTTGTCGCCTTTTGCTCATGACCGCATGCAGGGTATGGAAGGTATGGAAGAATCACTGATATGACCGTACAAGTTTTAGAATCCAACTTTTTTTTAAAGTTCAAGTGATACGTCATATCCACTTTGAAATATGACACCACAATTCTTTTAACACATGATGATGATGGGGCGTCGCGTCATCTACTTTGTCAGTCGAAGACCTACTTTCTTTCTGCTTATTGAAAACAGTACGACTTTTTTTTTGAAGTGTCCCATCATCAAGTATGACAGGTAGAGAAACAATGATGATATGGATATACGATAAGGATTAAAAATCTGGAAGGTCAGAAAAAAAGATGATGGATTATTACTTGAAATTAGTTGGCTCATCTTTTTCATTTTCTTTAAAAACATGAACCCAAAAACAATATATCCTGCTGTTAATACCCAATGTCAATCATTTGCTGCATGCACATTTAACTAATCCTACACACTTGTGATTCAGTTAAGATGCGTACCCGTAGTACCTAGAAAATGGAAGACCTTCATCTAAATTGCTTCAGATAATGCGAATGGTGAAATTTAAACAGTATCGATATTTATCTACTGGTAAAGAACAATTTCCCTCATCAAGTCACGACAGAAGCAATCTGGACAGTGTTTAATGATCGTGTTGTTTCATGTAAAGATTTTAAAGGTGAGAAAAGACTAGGCGTAAAATTTTTGTTTACCGTACTAGCTTTCACTAACTTCCACATTACTCAATAACTTTGTTCATAGTGCATAGGTACTGATTAAATACCTAATAATATGCGTGCTACAACGTGTTCATTTCATACGCAGAGTTCAATTACACCAGACTAATTGTACGTTTCTCTGAGTGAAAATAAAATTTATTACAACTATTTTTATAAATGAAAGTAAATAATATCAAATTGTAGTAGTAGCTTCTTATAAAGTTAATTTCCTGTTAATGATCTGGTTTTTGTAAGTGTAGACCTTATATAATATAATGATACTATCTATCAGCCTGACTTACCTGACCTTATTTACTACAGGAGTAAGTAACTGATACCATTTTAGAGGAAAATATGATTTTGTAAAATGTTCCTGTAACTAAAAACGTCAAAAATAATACCACACTAACTAGCAGTCACTACACGTAACGCATTTACACGTCATGCTACATGCTATTTGCAACATGCTTTGATAAAAAT
Source organism: Lepidocyrtoides sp. E14 (assembly GCA_027743805.1). Taxonomy (NCBI): domain Eukaryota; kingdom Metazoa; phylum Arthropoda; class Collembola; order Entomobryomorpha; family Entomobryidae; genus Lepidocyrtoides; species Lepidocyrtoides sp. E14. Next base: position 15,413 of record JAHZMZ010001687.1, read on the forward strand.
GTGTTATGATGAGATCATGAAAGGATGCAATAATCACCGAAAAACAAAATGTTTCACATTCCTCCAAGACCATGAAGCATCATCCTATCATACATCCATAGATTCATACCGACTTGTTTGAATGCTCATTTATTTCTCCAAAATAATTAGCTATGCTTCTGTAACAAAATTATTATGAAAAAGGTTCACGCAAAGTCACTGCTGGGTGGAGGCAAAGAATGCATTACGCTGTACATTTTGTTGGTTTTGATTTCACACATGGCTTCATATTCACCAACCCGAGAAACTCTAAACTAGCTCTAAGAATAAACTCATAAATAACTCAAATGCTGACAAAAACAATTGAATTTTAAAATGCAAACCTATGCAAAAATACAGATATAAATATGTGCGTACTTGAGGTAGTAGAGAAACCGTGTTTTAAGTTATAATAACGTTGTACAATGTACACATGATGATAATGATTTGATGATGACGCTGAGTAAAGTAACGATAATAACAATAAAACTCCCTAAAAACAAGCATCTGATACTCTTGGATTCGTTTTCATATTTAGAATGGTAGTACTATTTGATGGAGACCCTATGTGAACTTTACTATTTTTATTTTTCCATCCAATAATATTTATATCTTTGCATAGCTATTTTTCTTTCATTTCTAATAACAATAATAATAAAATTTCAACATAAACACATAATAAGGACAATGGTCGACGAGGAGTAAGCACATTGTGGCATGCCATAATAACCATCAATTCAGCATGACACGGCAAACAGAGACAAACAGGATGACACAAATAAAAATGTGATTTTAAATGTCATAATCGTATAAACAAGAATCACTGACTTGCTTTTACACTACACACATTCAGTAGCCATTTTGAAACGAATGCCAACAAAATGACAAGTCAGACAGAATGAATTAAATGCAGGGTGATTTCAGAGCATTGTTTAACAAAGGCATAATTTATTATTTTTTTGGGAGATTTTAATGTACCAGGGCAGTGTTTATACTACTACTAATACGTGTATAAAAATAACAAGTTGATGCGCACATGTTGTATGATGTGCGTATATAAAAAGAATGGGCATATCCATAATAATTTCATAATCAGGGTTTTTGAATGCAAAGACCTGGAAATACATACAACTACCAAAGATGTCTAAAGAAAAAAAAATGACTTCATATGGCAAAAACGGGATGCACTCATGCACCACTACCACTACCACCGTCCGGTTTTCAAGATTTATTTTTTTTTTCGTATTCTTTATTAGCAGGAGTAACATTGCACTAATGCATTTTCACAATCTTTGTGTAACATAATCCTAGTTTACATCTATTTAAAAATCTGTAATTATGATGCAACAAAGGATGTATCTGCAAAGAATACATAAAATTAGAAAGAACCACCAAGATAGAGAATAATAAAACAAGATTTCTATCGAGGAGCATCAAGTAGTTTTTGATACTACTACTACACATTGTTGAGCAGGGCAAATGTTAAAGTTAAAGTACTTAGTAATAAAATACAATTGATTCGTAATGATTTTACATTCTATTTATAAATCCATTAAATCAACAAATTCAGATTATTAGCATTCCTGAATGCAAGATTTCAAAAAAATCAAGTTTCACACTACGACACAGCAGTTCAGCTACAGGTAGAGAAAAACAGGATCAATCTTGTATGATAAAGGAATCATCTCAAGTGTAACTGTAATTGCATCGTTGCATTTTTTATATTTTTTTGCAGTCATGTTTTCTCCGATTTTCCATATTTAACAATCTCTAAACTTGTATGTCGTATTTTGAGCGTAAAACATTTTAATTATGGTTATGGGCTGTCAACGAGTTTACACGGTATGTAGCACAGTTATTTTGAGGTACTTTTTCCTTGGACTGACTGATGATGATGACAAAATTAGTTCTGGTGAATTGAACCAATCTTATTGTATTATCTTTTTCGTGTTTGCATTTAGCGATATGAATTATTTGTAAAATATAACATTCGTTTTCATGACTAGGTTTCAAAAACGTACATCCGTAAGAGCGTATATATTGCTCTATTGTGGCATTGACATGAACTTCATAACAACTCGATTGAATTACCAGTAAAAGAATTATGTCGCCATCGGTGCAATGGCAGCATGAGAGTCAAAATCGAGTGTTCCACGAAATTAGCCATATATTCATTGCAAAAGCACGACACTGCTAAGTTTGAGTGACGGACGGAACAGAGTCATTGGCGTCTGTTGTTGCCTTCTGCAGAAATTAGTTGCGATTCAGATGGATGGACCACATAATTATTCCTTGTAAAAGATTGTTTGTTGTCTACCGTCTTTGTCTCATTATATTTTTGTGGAATTCGGAGTAAATTATTATACAAAATAAAACGCTAACTTGAGCATAAAATTGTAGCTTAACTTAATAAGAAAAATGAGATACCGTATTGAAATAATTTCACGCTTTTTCTAGTCGCAGGTTGAGTAGGTGTGCATATAAATTAACCCAGTCAGTCGGTTGACATATTATTCATTGAGCAAAGCAAATCAAATCAAGGCACTTCTTACATCTGTTACAAAGAAGTATGAAGAGTGAATTACTCGACTGATATGGAATAGGATGCTGCACGGATTCTAAAGAAAACTACTGCTGACAAAGTATTTACATAAAATTATCTTATTCTCTTGTAAAATTGCACAACTTATAAATGGAAGAAAACGTCCAATCATATTTATTCCTTCGTGTTGCAATTTTTATTATTGTAAGCATTGCGTAATTGGTCATGGTTATCCTCAATTCAAGTTGAATGTTTTCAGCTTTCCATTTCTTTAGCTAGAAGGATAGGATAGGAATGGAATGCGTTTTTATTATTGGTAAACAGTTATTTGTTGGTTTTTTCAATAAATGCTCATTTTCTCTTACGACGATTGTGACTCGCATAAGGTCACCATAATCTATTCCAGACCAGCTCCCAACCCAAATCAAGTATGCCGCTATGCACTGTGCAGTATATTATGCTTTATTTGATCAAGAACTCAATTATTTTAACTAATACATTTTAGATTGGAGTGAGAATCTTTAACTCAGCAGAATGATGTTGAGTATTCAAGGCTCACCGTGAACTACTCTTACAGTCTGGGTCATTATTCTCTTAATTTCCTGTTGTCACTCAAAATAAAAAATTCTTCACTTTTCATGCAGTTATACCAGAGTCCATATCCACACCCTGAATGCCTTTTATGACGATATGTATAGTTAGGTATTACAATATACATACTTACATATTATGTGCATGTACCATGTAAAAAGGTGCTTGTTTTCGCTGTTCCGTCTGATGTTCTCATTGAATGATTACTGATATTCATAATATTTGACTCGTACTCGTATACTTCTTTACTATCATAAATTTAATTTCTGTTAGCTGTAATATTCAAACGCAGAAAGTCTCATAATTCTTATAACACGAATCAGAGATCACCAATAAATATAACATGAATTTCTCTAGCGATTTGCGCAACTGGTATTATTTCAGCAATTTTGTTTTCACGTGTGTTAACATTAAAGCAGTGTGTGGAGGGAAAAATTTCACCATTTCACAAGCCAAAGAATGTTTTGTCAAGTGTAACATGGTACTGCCTTCCAATTAATAGTTACAGCATTGCGTCTCTGATGATGATGCTATTTGCACAGTTCAAACAAAATTATTATGTACGTCATGTACGTTAAATGAAAAATCATAATAATAAATAATAATAACAAATGCATGGCTTGCTTGTAGCTAGCTATGTATAAATAATGTGAATGACTATATTTTATAAGCATTCATCCAATAACTTGATATGCTTATATAATGATCATATGCCAATGTAAACCTTTCTCCTTCATGTACTTTATTTTATGAATTACGATATAGCATTAGATAATTGCTCTATACAACAAAACAATGGAGTGCGTTATTTAAAAGGGTGATGGAGGCGGGTCCCGTACATTCAACCAATGAATGTTATGGTTGTTCTCGTTGATCATAACATGCATAATTTACAATGAATTTGCGTATTAGTATACAATGTTTCTAAATTTTTTGACAGATTGCTCATTTCTACATTACTCAACGGAGCTATGGAGCACGATTGATTTATTCCTTTTGTTCCATTATTCTGACAGTACATATTATGATACAAAAATAATATACTCGGCAAGTCAGTGCTATACTGGCAGCATTAATTCGTTTATACAACAATAGAAACAGTAAAAAACTGTGTCTATACCTAACCTACCTAAAAAGGCAAGTAATTTTATTCGATTATTCTGTAAATGTCTATGTATTTGGATTCAAATTATTATACTTTCATTTCAAATGTGAAGCGCTTTATGGATGGGTAGGTAATAATAGGTAGGTACATGGGCACACGGTTTCATGAATCTGATAAATTTTTCGTATTTTTTTCTAGATATTGTATTGACGTTATGCTGCAAATTTTTTCTGCTATACCTTATTACGTATCATGTTTGTTTTCACTCATACATAATTATTATTATATTATGACAATGGGTGCCAATAATACAAGATAATCTAGTTTTATTCCATGTTTTAGCCGCTGCTGTCGGTTGTCTGTCTCATCAGTATTGTCAGTCACAAACAAAAATTGAGCTGACTTCATTTGGTATTTGGTATCATTATTAGTCACTCACTCATACACAGATCAAGATTATTTATGTAATGAATTGATACAAAAACCGTACAAATATGAATCAGGCATTTAATCCTTGAGATCACTTTTATTATGTAACATATAAGTGAAGTCTACACAATGGCTGTAAAAAGAGGAAATGTATTATGTGATGAATGAATACGGTTAATTTTCTACGCTGCATGGGCATCGCTAAACGTTGCATGTAATAATTTTGTGGTGTTTCTGTTCATGTTTTTGTATTTATAGGATGTCGTTGTTTCAGCGATTCATGATCCTGGACAATCTTTATCATCGATGCTTTATATAAAATTTGTTGCTGATCGTTCGCAGAAGCATTCTGTTCATTAATATAATATACATTGTTGTTTGTGACCGGGAGAAATATCCTTTGTTGAAAAAGTATTTTACCCACGCCATGCCACTACATCACCGCTCACACGAGCATGCATGCAAGCAAACATAACTTTAGTATATATAGGTAGTTTTTATACTTTGTAAATCATCAAAGATGTATTTATGCACTTGTGTTATCTACAGATTGGTATTGAGGTACGGGACTAAACCTCAAGCTTTATGAAAGCGTAATGGGTCTGTTCGGTATAATCTTGTGTCGTCAGACCACTTTGTACTAGCATATAAAACATCTATAGATGCAATTTGATACTTAAAAATTGAGGAAGCATTTTGTTGTTCTCCGCTCTCCAATGATGATTCATTTCTAATGTAAATTAAGAATATGTATGTATGTATGTATGCTGACTTTTAGTACAAATTGAATAAATTTAATGCTCACGTCATCTAGTAGTTAGTGTGATAGCCGTTGTTGTATGTAAGGTTGTAAATAGAAGAAATCTAGGTAATTTAATTTTTCAACATGTCTCAAAGTACCCCGCACTTCTCCATACAGCGAAGGCGACAGTCTGTTCCAGGGAAATTGCACAAATTGAGCTTAACTTTTTGAAGCAGATTTGAGTGGAAGTTCAACGTTAAACTGAGCAGGCTGGTAGGACTAATGAACAGACAATGAGCGTCACCTGATGAAGATTGACTTCCGCTCTCTCTCGAGCCCACCTGATAGCACAGTATAATTTATCCATCTGTACGACTTAATGCCACCCATCCAAACAATCAACTTTGTGTAGTGATAACGATACGATACGATACACTTTACAAAACGCATGGACTTGGACACATTGTGATGAATGATGTTTTTGTAACGCGCTTCATGAGTTTTATCTTGCCCTTCCTTCTTGTCTCTTTTTTTTCAAGTTCGTGTACGAGCATGACTTGTTTTGCTTTTAAACTACACAGCTCCACAAAAACAAAAAAGAAGTAGAAATGCTTCTAAAAATCTGGTTGTTATAAATAATAAGCAAGTGTATGTATTTATTTTGAGGTACATTGAGCACAAACATTATCTTTCTCTAAAACAGCATGTGCATTTTCTGAAAAGATGATTTGATAAGAATGGAACTAGAGAGGTAGCTAACTGGTAACTGATAACCATGTCGGTCTCTCGGTGCATGGGCTGGTCGCGAACATGGTTTTTTGTTATTTCCACATATTTGTTTCTGAAATGTGATGATGTCCTTCAATGATGGCAATTTGATGAAGATGGTACAATTCTGTGCATTAAAATAATTTTCCTTTTCATAAGCCAAAGTCGTTGATGGAAAAGTAAAAGGCTAAAGACTAAAGATGACTGTTTTGGAGATGAGTATATGAATCATGTACAGTAAGAAAGGAATGGAATAGATACATAATATACCACCACCAGTAGAAAAAAGTTGAGTACAATGTTTTTGTTTGTTTTGAAAGGACAAGTACTTACATACATGAAGATGAAAATTTTTTTTACTGAAAATAATTTATATTTTCCTACAAGAACTTTTAAAAAGATTTTGGTAGGTACCTTAAAATGATTTCTAGTAGATATTTTTCTGAGTTGCAGTAAACGTTTCATGCATCCCATGCCCGATATCAAAACGTCATCGTCAGGTTAAGAGTGTGCAGAGTGCACCAGTAGGAGGTAAACAAAATATCACAGTTTTCGTTTGTAAGAGCAGAAAATTTTCTTTGTCTTTTGTTCAGATCTGAGACATATATCATTTCATAGTGCCCGATTTATTCTCCTTTCAAGTTCAATATTTGGCGCAGCAAGTACACCAAGTCAGTTTTGACACAAGTCGAGCCGAGCCTGTGTATCTCTGTGAAAAGTAATGTTCCAAGAAATGCATGTCGCACACGTATATAAACGAACACATCAAAGAACCTGATTATGTATGCTTAATGATTTTGTTAACAGTTTTTGTATACTGCTTTCTCATAGTCCCGCTAACTTTAGAATATTTGTGTGAAAGCATAGTAGCATGCTCACGAGTCAAGCTTGTTATGATGCTCATCATCATGAAAAAATAAATATGCACATACATATATGCTCTATCCATTGTGTATAAGGCTAAGGATTGTGCATACTTTTCAGCCTTCCAACCAAAATGAAAGAAGTATTGTTTAAAGTTGAAGAAAATGGGGTGATCCGAGTAGAGTGACATGATCACCATTCAGTCGTCTCAAAGAAATACCTCGTAAAATTATCTAATGGGTCTGCATTAATTTCAAACATTTTGTACTTTGCAGACATTGAATCTATTAAAATGTATTGTAAATACATGCATCCCACAAATTCTTGGAATATTTTATTGTGTTTATAATCGCCAAAAACCAATAAAGTTGGTGTAGGTATCGGCGATTGTAAAAGTGCTGCAATAATACAAAAACTTTGAATTCATAATTTGGATAACTAATGCTTCATCAGCTGTAATTATGCACACACTTAACCTCTCCATTACTTTTTATGAACTATAGACATACAGTTCATATCCTCCTTGGTCATACATACCGTATCTGACAGCAGATCTCTAACAGCTTAGTAACTACATAATTTGAAGAAGAAACAGGAGACGCTGTGTTTAAGAGTGGGCCAAACTATTAACCCCGGGGAGTTATTTGTGTCGTGTGTGGATAAACATAAGAATTGCCTATTTTATTTCACTACTCCTACGCAAGCACATTCAAAATATCATTTGAAGCAAACTGAATCGGAATATATGAATCTATGAATCTTCGTGGTAGTCAGTATAGATGCCAAATATTTTAAACTTTGCTAGTAAAAGAGTTGTACTGTTAAGATTATAATACATAAAGAGACTTCATTGAAGTCCGTGTACCTGAAAAAGAATGCACCCAGAATAAATTATCCTCAAATGAAAGAAACAATTGCCAGAATACCTGGAAAGTTTTAAAAACTTGTTTTAAGGTACCTATACTTTTTCATAAACACAATCAATCACATAATTTCTTTGATACATTTCTGTCCTGACAATGTACAACAGTATGACCGATACAAATGCTAAATGCATAAAATCTGCTCTGTACATTTAGTTAGCCCATAATAACGAGAGAAGCAGTCAGTGTATTTATTGTAAGATTGTGTACGATTTGTAACCATTTTGTCCTCGGATTCGGCTGTATTAAACTTTATTTTGCGCAGTATGCCACTTACATCCAATAAAAAATATTTTTTGAAATAATTGATCAGTGAATCTGAGAAATTTCAAACGATCATCAAGCGCCACCTACACACATCTTTGCATTGTATAATTGCGAGCCTCATTTCTTTTTGACGTCATTATCTATTGATTTATGCGTGATCACAAATCCGTTGTCTATGGCTCGGAACCGATAAAATGTACCTTTGATGGGACTGTTACACGTAAAACGTATATAAAATTTGCATAAATTACACTTGTAGTTCCATCATGGATCATTTGGATACTAACTACAAATAGTCCCACCTGACACAGGTACTTATGGTCTTTCCTTACTTGGCAATTTGTGTGCGCTCTCAGAAACTGCAGAGCTAGAGTACAGATTTCCCCAACCTTACCTAGTAAATAAAACATAAAGGACACTTTTAGCTTTTCTGTGAGAGGAAAAGTGGCCACATGTCTGTTATTTTCATATTTTATAATTCTTCTTGTCGTACACACAAAGCCAAAGTAATCTTCAAAGAGTGGTTTCATTGGAACAAGTCCTTCAGTAAGAACAAAAAAGTTCTTAAGATGTCCTGCGGTGAGGTAAATTACTAAGCTAGTAATTACTATTTTTACTTTTCGTTCAAAGTACAAAACGGTGTAGATCTGTAGGTGGGGCCTCTAGTTGGCAAATTAATTGAGATAATTATTTCAAACAGACTGCTTATTACTTCACTGTAGGCAGGCTGTGTTATCTGTTGTTTAGATAGTTAATCTAAATTTTCAATCCTTTGAAATAAACACCTGCAGATTTTCCATAATAAAATCATATATTTTCTGATGCAGTTTTAAGATAATCAGTTTTATTTTCAAACAGACGAGATACTGTTGTGTACCCTAAAATGATACAGAAAAATACAGACAGTCATAAATCTTGTAATGGGAATAATTTTCGCCGGCCGAAGACGAGTTTCTTCATCTTTGTATAATAATCACATTAAGGCCTGCGTGCATATGGTGAAAGCGGAAAGTGTTTTCTTTCCGATGTTATCAATGTTTTTATTTTTTTAAAGAAATCTCACACTATCTGACTTAATCGAGTATAGCATTCCTAATTACTTGTAGAGTATTTTTTTTTGTCTTGTAAATTTCAGGAAATGATTTTTTTTATCATAAGCTTTGCTGAGTCGTGAAATCCACCATTAAAACCATTTTGATAACCTTATAATCACCAAACTAAACTTGTTTGCCTCTCAACTTTGGAAACTAAAGTAAATCCATGTTTAGTTAACTTACTTATCTGGATTCATATGAAACGAATTTTGTGTTATCTAGAGATAAGAAAGTAGATTTATTAGATTTTTATGGCTACTTATAGTTTCTGTTTTGTGAGGTCATATCGCATCAAAATCTTGATAAACATCACCTCTCATCAGTCATTACCAGCATTACATGGAGAGTGAGTTTTCAGAGGAGAAAAATGAGTGTTTTCCTCTAGAAAATCATCGTTCATTGATGAGTTTTTCAATAAGAATGAAAAATGTTGTTGGACAAGTAAAAGAGAAGGATTAATTGGATGTAAAAAAGAATGAAAAATTCCTGTTTTTTTATTGTTAACAAAGAAAAATGGAAATTTTCTACTTTTCACGAAGAAAACGTATCTTCGTTCCCAACGTCGACACTATAACTGCACAACTGATAAATTTGATGATAAAATTGATAACATTAATTCTCTTGTTTCAATAATGTAATCTGTTTGTAGAGGTTAGCAAAAAAATCTTTTGGAATGGAACATCATTTTTAATGAAAAGAATTATCACCTAAACCTAGCGTCTGCACATTCTTCTTCTAGACAAATATAGAAGAAAATCAACTCATTTCGAGGGATTAAAATGCAATACAAGCATGCGTTGCTGCAGTCGTAAATAAAAAAATTGAACATGCTTTCTCAGGTTATTTATTTTATGCTTGAAATATTTATATACGTAAATATTTTTGAGTGCATATGTTTATAAAGTCAGAGTAGATTATACAAACACCCAAAAAGAAAACAAGCTGCTGCATTTCGGAACACACGGATAAAACTGAGATAAGAGGATTCTTAAAAGGTTTAAAAATCTTCAACAAGACACTAATTACATGTAAGCATTCGCTAAAATATATCAAAGAAAAGTCTTCATTCCTTTTTCAATGTAATAACGATTTTTTTACTGCTTGTGTAATATTTAGAACCTTTTTTTGCAAACTTTCTGAAGCAAAGCAATGCATTTTTTTTCTTCTTTTTTTAGTTGCAACAACTACCAAACTACAATTCCGTTTTCCGTTGTTTGTCTTTATGTGCTCTTGTTGTGAATCATTCGCAGGGAAATTAATCGTAATATGAAGAAGAAGAAAAGGAAGAGAAAAAAAATTGAGTTCATTTCGTTCAAACCTACCACATAATATTGTTTTTTTTTTGCTGGCTAACTTTGTTTTCAACTATTACCATTTCACCGGTGGTGTGTATAAAAATACTTGCTTAATAAAAAAACAATGTTCATTATGTGTACAACAAATGCAAAGATGTATGAAGCAGAAGCTGACGGATGGATGGACGGACGGATGTTTTGTATTATAAAATGTATGAAATAACAACTTTGTGAAGAAGAACATTCATGATATGGCTTTAAAAAAATGAAATATAACAAGCTAAAAATGCACATTTTTTTATTCTTTAAGAGAAGAAAAAACTTTATGATGCCTCGCCGGCCGACTTTTTTTTAAAACTTGCGCATTGTGCCGTGCGATGTACTTTATCACAAAAAAAAGTTTTGCATAAATATATAGAGCTAATAAAATAACTACTGCTACAGAAGTACAACACTATATGCTTGCTTTTCTAGTATGTGTAGAACAATATACTGTAAAGTGCTAAATGAATAAGTGGTAGGCCTTAGTACAATTTAGGTAAAAAGTAGCGGTAGCAGAATTTGTTAATATGTAGCAAAAAATAAAAAGAAGAATGTATATATACGAGACGATAAGAAGAAAATTCCAAGTGTTGAAGGAAAGGTTGACTCTCTGGATGACAACAAGTCGAGTCATAGACTCAATTTGTGTTGCCCTTTTTGACTCTCTGACAAGAGACTATTTACAACGTGAATCAGAATCAACATAAAACGTGCTCTCTTGAATTTCGCATGTATTAAAATTAAATCTGAAGGTAACTTTCCTCTTAATAATGTTATGCAAAATGCAAAAAGTTTTGAAATACGCCAGACAGCTCGTCATTCGTTAGCAGCTGCACCAAAATAAAATACATGTTTTGAATGTCTACTCCCTCTTGGTTCTCAGATAAAAGAATATTTCTTGTACCACGTAAAAAAACTATATTATGTACCTAATAATCATGTATGATATGGGATATATAAATAAAAGGAAATGAGATTACAAAGTATTAAATTTAGTGAGTAGTAGTAGTATGTTTTAAGTTTAAATTGCGCTTAAATACATCTGCACTTTTCTCAAGACACGTTTTAATGCCGCAAGTACAACGAACAAAGTAGTGCTACTACAATGCTATTGCTGGTAGTTTGGTGGTAGTGAATGATGATGGTAATATGGAGGAAAGGGACAAGCAGCAGGTTTTAATTTGAGTAAAACACTCAAATTTTCCCTGAGAATGGTTGCATTGTGTAGAAATACGTAAAAGACTATTTAAAAACGAGTGAAGAAAGGAAGATCCAGTTTTACGTTCAAAATGCATGCATCATCGACATTTTATGTATGGTGAAGTGTGGATGAATGCATATTATGTATGATCATACATTTTAAATGCATCCGTCAGTTAAATCAAAAGTACGACTCATATATAATCAGTGATATCAGGTTTTTCATACATTTCACTCATTTACTCATCTTCCTCCAAACAAACAACTGCCAAGCGTACATACATTGTATTATATATCGTGGTTGTTGTTTGTTGTCGTGCAGTAATGTATTTATATACTTGCGCTATCTTTGGCTGATGATATTGATGATGATGAAGCTACCTGAGGAGCACTAGTTTTTTTTCATTTTATTATTTACGGACAGTGGTAGTAGCGGTGAGTGCGAGTGGTGACGGTGACCAGACAATGCACTTACAATTACACACTGAAACTGAACATCTTAAGACGTATACAAATGCGTAGTTGTAGTAGTTGTACTTTTTTCCCTTTCCTTTCTATTAGACATGCATGCCTGCATGGATGCATGTGTTAAGGGCAACAACTGCCTGACCAGAAGATAATAAGAGACACGGTGGAAAAACTCACACAAAACGTATTCTTATACATTCATCTGGACGGTATATTATATATCAGCCAGCAGGCTTATATCATTTTTAGGTATCTAATTTTTTACGTTAGATACGCAGCAAAAATAATCGAGATCGAGGTAGAAGATTCTCTCAGAGTGATTTTTAAACAAAGTTTTTCAGTTCTCGCGTACCCAAAAGGGCTTCATTTATAATGTCTTGGATATAATATCTACTACACACATGTAGCAGCCAGCACAGATTATTTTTTTTCATATGAAACAGAAGAAGCAACAAACCCAGGTAATGCATAATGCATTCAATAAGCCGGTAGCAGCCAGTAAAAGTTATATGACCTGTCGTCAGTTTATATGAATATACATGATATATACTTGACTATGAATGCAGATATATGCATATAAACAAATCTTTCGGAAAGTACCTGTTCCAAGAAAGACGTATGAATAAGATTTTCATATAATGTGGTTTTTAGTGGAATAAAAAAGATTTTCTCTGACTCGCATCAAGTCAAGTCAACTAATCTTCATCCAACCTCCTACTTTTTTTATCT
>JAHZMZ010001688.1:0-11862 GCA_027743805.1 Lepidocyrtoides sp. E14
GTGCTCATATCAATGTTCTGCTGCAGAACTTCTGCCATCATATACAGGCTTTACGTACATTACACGGTAAATATTTTCACATATCACACAAGTAACAGCAAAAATTCGTCAGTTGTGAAATCGTATTCGAGGACAAAGACAGATGTCCGCTGGAGTAAAAAGATTAAAAAGATTTTGGATTATTTAGGGAGTTCACATTATTTCTACCGCTGGTAGGAATACCACTGGCAATAAAATGGCACATTTATCATTTAATCACGATCGAGGGCAAAAGGGAGGCACAACACTAAGAAACCTGCTAAATACTAGCAGTGAAAATAGACTTGCGAGTCCGGAAACATTCATTACTGAGCAGTATGAATATATTAAAAAGCTGCAAGGACAAGTTGAACTTGTGGAGGAGGAGAATAAAAGTCTACAGAAAAAATGTGAGAAAGCTGACGCAACAATTAAAAGTCAGGCCGACGACTTGAGAGAGGCAGCCGGAATCATAATAGAACAAAAGGAGATCATTGATAACAAGTGGAGTCAGGTGGAGTCTGCGATGGAGGAAATGAAAAAGGAGAAATTACGATTACTCAACATGGTAATGCGAACAAAGCAGGACATGGAGAATCTCAAATTGGAGCACAGTGAGATTTTAAAGTTTGTGGAAGAATTAGCAGTGCATTCACTGTTTAACAAAACCAGTGAGCAACCTCTTGCTAAGCAGTTGGGGAGGTTGGGAGAATTTATTCAGGGCAAGTTGATGATTTTAAAAGCGTTTTGTGAAGTGATGGAAAAAGCTAGCAATTCGGCGTCAATGCGTTCCCCTCCAGTTTTGCCAGAGCTGATTGCCGCCACATCCTCATCATCAATGCCTCCAACCCAACCCTCCGGCTCGGTACATTCCTTTCCTCAACAACACAGCAGCAGTGTAGACAATGCTCCATCATCACCACATTCTAGTTGCATACCACCCACTCTCCTTCCTCCTCCTCCGCCACCACCACCACCACCACGGCAAGAAAGTGTCAGCGCAGTTATTGTAGATAGTGAGGGGGATGCGCTGTTCAACGAGCTCATATCTTTGCCTACTCCCACAAGACCGACTAACTCCCCAAAGCAAAAGAGTTCTCTCCGTAAGATAAGCAGTAAGACTGTTAATACCCGAGGTGAAATAAAAAGTCACTATGAGGATTTTGAGAAACGTGTACCCGTCCGTGGAGAGGAAAATCTCGGGGGAAAATACTACTGCGTTTGTAATTTCGTTTGCAATTCCCCCTTAAAGTTGGAAAATCACATCAATCAAGTATGCATCAAAAGAAGGAAAATTTGACTGCAGCGGATGTCTCAAGCGTTTTTGTAAATTTGGGAGTTTAAAAGTAAAGTGCAAATGAGGTTTTATTATATACCTTGTTTTTGTAATCATTAAAATACATTGCATAACATTCTTAATAAATGCACATTAAAGCCCGTTGGCAAAAATTTTAAGTTCCATATTGTGTATTTTTTATTTCAAAGCTGCTTTCATACATCATACAATACAAAAACCAATTACTTACTAATAATTTCAAGACAAAAGGATTTAATGTTTGCATTTTTAAAGACTAAAATATTCAACAAAAGACACAGCGTGGGCGGAAAACCTAATTACTACTTACGCAGGGAAACAAGTTCATTGATCCAAAGTGGATAAACTTATACGGACTCTATCTTGGTCGAATGAAACTAGAAAACTAGCAGATGTAAAAAATATTCAGCATCTTAACATCCTAAAAATTTTATGCATTTTCTACACTACTGCCAGAGGCAACTGCTGCGCTTTCTGTCATAAAAACACTGCTTGCTTGCTTTCTAGAAGCTACTAAATCTTTTTAACGACTTTTACGTATAATGAACCTGATAACAAAAAGTGATTCAAGTGCCTTTCTTCGGCGTCTTTATATTTAAAAGCATCACTTGAAGTCTAGTAGAAAAATTACGTGCATCAACCAGCAGCAGCATCAAAATAGCAACACATGCATTGCATCAGGGAGCACATTTACAAAAAAATTACATATAAATTATGACGACTAGAAAATACAAAAGAAAAACAACTACTATGCAATTGTGCAATAATATGAAATATTATGTTCTAAATGTATTCAGGCTGAGCTGAGTGCATGCGAGCGTAACAGCTCACTCCACTGTTGGAAATACTTGGTCTAGACGTCAACATTTCCATGCCAAGTTGATCTATCATGATCTACATTAAACCATTCACACATATTACATCCTAACCTTACCGACGTTTTTAATATTAAGGTTGACTGACTCAAGCCACCATCCTCAAGGTTGAAGGTTGTTCCCGCGCAGTAAGTCTTTTCTAAACGTACATTAAGACTTCCAATGCCCAATAATTACTGGGATTGGGATTCTGTGAATTTTTATACAAGCAATAAACAATGTAAAATGATCCAAACTTTAAAATTCAGTATTAATTTATTTTAATATCACAAAATGAACTTGTGCATGTATGGATGGATTCGCGCATGTTGCTGCACAACATCTACAAATTCTGATGCGTTTCGCTGGTCACAATAGCACATGGCATTTTTTTACCTGTTTGTGATCATTTCATATCACTTCATTTTCTGAAAATGTGTAGTTTCTTACGTTTAGCTATAATAATGGATAACTTTCAGATAACCTTCAGAACTCTTGCACTTCATTAGGACAAAGACAAAAAGATTTATGCTTTAGCAGTCTCATCAGGCAGAGCAATGAAACTGGCAACGTATATTTCTAGAAGATTCGATAATGTATTGATATGCCTTGCTGATTGCTGATTATCGATAAATGAATTTTATTTTATATAAAAAATCCCGTCCACTAACGTTCATATCAAACATTTAAAATAAAATAATGAACAGAAAAACATGCCAAAAAAATAAAAGCATGTTCATGTGCAATTCATCGTTTGCTGGTTAGACCTGTGTTCTATACTGTAATCATTCAAGTTAGTCATTAATATTGTCTCATTATCATCAACGCTGTACTTTAGGATCAGAGATGAATAGATAAAGGGAACGTTTTGCATTAAATTACACATAGCATACGTACATAATTGAAAGATGGTGATTGACGTTTTTTATAAAAAAATAAATCAGAACAACTTGGTAGTTTCATCTTTTCGTTACAGTGTTAAATTGTACAATAGTAGAAACAGGAATTGTATGAATATTTTAGGTATGTATAAGGAGTACCTACTTACTTATAGACGACAATGATATTGCTATGAATTAATGATGGATGGAGGAACCCCTTTCAATTTAAGATCATCATTAATTTACGACAAAAAAGATCATGGTCAGGGTACAGGACCTGCGGGTAATAAGAAGTAGAAGTAGATAGGACTTTACCAGGTAAGCGTTTGGTATCCTGGTAACAGGGCCTAGGTAACCCCATCAAGATTTTTTATCCGGGTATGTAAGGCGTTGAATTGGAACATGTAGCAACAAATTCATTCCATCAACATTAACATGTAAGTCACTAATATATGTTTCACTGTTTTATTAATGCACTGCATATTGTAAGGAATGAAGACGTCAAAAACGTTTTTGACTAGCATTAAAAATTGAACATTTTTTGTAACCGCAAATCTCTTCCTAATGGCTTAACATCTTCATTACTCAAAACGCTGATGATGAGCTTAGACAGAGGATGCATGAAATTTTATTTGTGGACTCCAGTATTTTACGTGAAAAGAAATAGAGGAATAAGCACTTTTCAACTATAGTAGTTATATGGATAAAACCAATCAGCAGATTACGGTGGCGGTGACGGTGGCAGATAAATCGACATGTAGAAATCACTATAAGCCACATGACACGTGCAACATTTAGACACTTGTGACTAATACTACCCAACTTACTCATTAGTGGTTCCGTTTTTCATCATTTAAATTAATTATCAATTTTAGCTCTTTTTTGTACACCACGCACCATTCTCTTTCGTAGAATAATCTCCACACATATGCATATGTACTTTTGGTCAGTTTCATCTAAAAGTAGATGAAAGCAATAGGTATATAGGTAGATACTGCACAAAACAAGCTGAAATGGACATGGCACGCCCGTCCTTGCTTCTGCAGAACCTGTTACAAGAACTACGTGATTTTTTTTCACACAGAGCTACCATATTTACAACAATGCATAATTTATTCATTCATCTTGCATCTCTTTGTCATTCTTTCACTTTCGACCCTTCAGATTGAGTTTAGCATTACCACTACCACCACCGCCACCACCTCTTAAACGTGCTGCCAAGGTCGTTTTTTGCTGATGTTGATACTTCTGCAACTATAAAGCAGGATATGTTTTATACCATAATGAGTCAAATAGTGCCACAGGTTGCTGAATTCTGGAATCAACAATGCTTCTGCTGATTTGCGTACGTAATATACGAACATAAAATGAATCTTCGCATAATATTATTATGGTATGGTAGCTATGTACATATTGTACATTTTAAGAAGAACTGTTTCCTCTTGTTCTTTTGCACTAAAAACGGAGTGAATTTTATTATATGATGGTGATTAAACAAGTTATATAATCGCATAGTATGTGCCTACTTGTCCTTCCTCACTCAAATTCCTTTTTTTTCTTGAATACGTTCAGTACAAATCTACACACCCAGCCGAATTTCCCTATTCACTGTTTTTCGTCTGAACCTGAGACTATAGAAATTGATAGATGATTAAACAATGTAAAATTCGTGATCTGAATAATTTAAATATTTTGCTTGTTGATTCTGCAAACATATTTCTATCAGTTACCGATTGTCAAAGGTATATCACTCATTCCTATCATCGCATAATGTGTACTTAGCATTGCATTAGCGGATTGTGAAGAGTAATTCCTTCGTGCTGTATTATCTGGATCTGATGGAATACAGTAAGCAACATGAAGGTGATTGAGTAGTTGAAAGTAAAATACGGTTGCTAATAAACCTCTCCCACACCAAAATTTAAGAAAAATCTTACGGGTCAATCACTTGACAGGAATAATTATTAGTCATCTGCAATGAGACAATGAGGCAAAAATCATATTTACCTCAATCCAATCGGTGAACAATTCAAGTGATGTTCTCCATCTCTTTTAGATTACCGTCAGGTCAAATTTTGATATTTCATTAAAAGATGCACGCTACGATTTTTAATCGCCCTTTTTCGAAACGAAGTTTTCTTTTTATTGCCCAACGTGTCGACTCAAAGCAAAGTCTGCATTAGCAGCAAAGAACAAAAAAAGTTGACTTTAGTATGAATTGGCTCATTGGCTTAATTTGGAACTGAGTGTAAAATATTTATTATGGAATTTTCAAAAGATCCCAAAGTATATCATTGATCACCCATCAAAGAGGTAGCCGAGAGTGACTATTTTGTGGACATAATAAGTAAACTGAGAATTTCTTTGCACCATAATCTGAAAAAATACAAGGGCTATCCACATTTATTACTTTCCATAATCTTAGGCCTGAACAGTCGAAAAAATATTTTTCTAAAGCATCTTTTAAAGTAAAAAAATAAAGAGAAGAACAATAGCAGAACACGTTGACCAATATTTTATCATACTAAGCTTTACTGATATTTCGATTGAAGTCAGTGACTGCGAGCACAAAAACAACAGTATAATTATAATTATAGTGGGATAAAAATGCTGGGTTGTTTGAATTTTAACAGAAGGAAGGTATATCGCATAATGCGTATTCTGGCTCCTTATTATTATCGCATCATAAATCTCTAGACATGAAACATCAACGATAAAAACTGGCTACGTTAAAACCGTTACTTCGTGTTTGATCATTAAAATGTCTTAAAATATATGTCAAACGAATATTCAGCTTCAATGACTCAAAATTATTTTGAGGACTAATTAAGTGCTCACATTTCAAAGAAAAAGCATTTTAGCCCACTTAATCCCGTAAAATGAAAAATTACAAAAATACCATATATATATTAACACGGTACACGGTTCTGTTTATGTAGTATCTGTCGAGTGATTTTTCAAATACACCCGATAATTCAAGTGTTAAATGGTAATGGCACTAAGAAGAATATTAGATCACTTAAATATGAGAGAACGACCTATATTATAGAAATGATCGAAAGCAAAGTTATAGGAAAGGCAGAGACAAATTTTGCAGAAACCGTTTGAAAAAGCATGTTATTAAGCTAGTCAGCACTCAAGAGCAAAAGTGGTTCATCAAACTTGCCCTGTTGAAAAAAGTTGAGTTGGTGAAATAATATAATAAAGCAGCATAATATTCTTTTCACTAAGTGAAAAAGCAGAAAATAATAATTATTATTGTATTTATTAAAGTCAGTCGGATATAAACATTACGCACACAAAATGAAAGTACGCCATCCATATCTCGTGACAAGAGGTTCCAATAAAACTACATATAACTACAATATTCGGTCAACCAAAAAAATACAGTTTTAAAAACTTTCTTTACAATACAGTAACTCCTTCCACTTTCTCGAGATTGAAGATTCAAGAAATACATTAAAATTAACAATAGAGATAATTGTTATATTGTTGGAGTAGGCAATCCGACGCAGTAGGGAAAAAGCTGATACTCTCCGCTTTGAAAAAAGTCTCGTACACTCCACCCACACAATGCAATATATAAAACACATTTAAGATTGAGTTCACACGAATCCGCATGAAAGTTGATGAACACGCACAGGAGAATGCATAAAGTAAGCTATGAATACAGCCAGTAAATCACATAGTTTGGAGTTTGGGCAGAGGCTCCGTGACGGAACAAGAGCATAAAAATGAACAAAGAAGTATGTATATTATAGATACACTAAAAAGTCATATAAACTTAAGCAAATGTAGAGATCTTGTTTGCGAATTAAAGCAAGCAGCAGCAAATCATATATTTACCGTTATCCCTTGCGCATCTTTGGATTAGTTTGCTATTGTATGTACCTACTTCTCATTGTAGCTATATAAGGATTTTACTATTCTGTAGAATTTTTTCTCACTAGCTGTTTGGACGGGCAACAAGGAGGACTCACTAGAAGAACCACTGGGCAGCACACAGTTCATCTCGCGCCAATACATTTTTCTCTTTTAGCAAGAAATGCTAAAGAGACTCCATGATTCACCACCAAACCGTGTATTAAAAGAAAACAAGCATCTTTGGATTAGTTTGCTATTGTATTTACCTACTTCTCATTGTAGCTATATAAGGATTTTACTATTCTGTAGAATTTTTTCTCACTAGCTTTTTGGACGGGCAACAAGGAGGACACACTAGAACCACTGCACTGGGCAGCACACAGTTCATTTCGCCCCAACACATTTTTCTCTTTTAGCAAGAAATGCTAAAGAGACTCCATGATTTACCACCAAACCGTGTATTAAAAGAAAACATAGGACATTTCAGTTGTACACACTATAAGCCCAAAGTTTTGGATAAGCCAAATACAACGCAAAATTAGTATAGAAGTATCAACCAAGCTGACAACTTCTCCCTCATCAACACCAGCTCTCCCATTCAACGCTTGGGACAAAGTATAACACTGGATGTACTGAACATATACAACAGCAACAGTAAGAAAAAAGAACAAAACTAGGCAGTAAAGGTCTACTTTGATTTGCATACTCCTACATTTACTTCTTGTTTACCTTACATTTAATGAAGCCAGATTGCTTCATGTATATAGCATAGCATCTCAACAACCATGAACTAAGCAAATTATCTAAATAGAACAAGTCTCATATAATGTATTTTTATATAAAAAATCTTATATTTTACTCCTCCCTAAATAATTCACATTTTTGTATCTGTAGAAGCAATTTACCAAATGCAGTATAAAAAATACATTACATAATATGCACCTCGACGATATTTTGGAATTTTTTCACCCATTTTTTGATTAATCTGCCTGCAGCATATTTGCAGTATTGCACTATGAATATGGCATTAGCCTAATAAACATCCTTGTAAAAAAACATCACTGAGCTTGCTTATATAAAAACTAAGCAGATACATTGGCGATGTGCATGAGGCTCGAGCAGCCAAAAAAGTATTCATTGATACACATTATGCAACACACTTTAATTCATCAATAATGTATTTTTTATTGCTTGGCATTGATACATATTAACATTGAACTGCAGCAGTATCTCGTGATACTGACACACAGACATAGTTGAAATGGCATAGTGGCATGTAAGCAAATATGCACGTGGCACGTAGTATCAAGGAAAGATAGAGCAGAGGGGAGCAACCTTTTCATTACATGGCATTCCCAAGTTAAGCATTTGCACCTGAAAGTATACGCGTTCATTATATTTTTTTACACTTTCCAGTTATCATGTAATCCTTTTTACACTTTTCTTTGGGTAGCTACATTGTTTTAATGGATCTCATTTTCATTGCATAACCATGAATACTACGTAATATGATAAATTGAGAAGATACATGTAATATTTTATGGCATCTGGTTTTTAGCCATCATCATTGAATATTTGTATTGAGCTTGTTCTTTGGCTAAAGAGTAGAGATGTGTGCAGTTAAAAAAGTTTGCTCGATCCAGCCACATCAAAACGTTCTGCAGTGCGAACTTGGTGCGTATTATTAAACTCCAATAATATCCTCCAACTATTATCATATTGCCCCTTTACGGTTACGTTAGTTAATAATCGTGGAAAATACTTGGAGAAAAGTGAATTCAAAATGAAACCAGTGACGCAGTGTAGTTTTATCAGTGACCATATTATGTGGCCAAATGTTGAAAATAATATTTATAGAAAGAAAACCGAGGTAAATTTGTAATTTTTTCAATTTATAGTTCCAAAAAACTAATTTTTTGTGATATCAACAGTCGTCAACATTGAGGAAATTAAATCAAACAAGATACACACACAGCTAAAGAACAAGTCCTGGTTTACATTGCGTTCAGTCTTGGCTCGTACTTACAACAAATAAATTATCGACGGCACGTTGTCTAAAATGAAAAGCAGCTCAATTTACCAACAATCCATCGATCAACTTGCCAAGCAGAAGAACAGGCTCAGAGTTTTGAAAAATGCAAATTTTGGTCTGAGAGCAGAAATTGAAAATCTGCAACGGAAAGTTAATCTACTAACTTCCAAAAACAGCCAACAAGAGAAGGAGCTTCAAAAAACAAAAGAAGATAAGTACGCCTTGGAAAAAGAGACATCCCACCAAAAGGCTATCATTTGCCGTTGGCAAAACTTATACGTTCAGGAGAGTAACGAGTGTGCATTGGCAACAGCTTTAGACGATCTTGAGGCACAGGTCGAGCAGAAAAGGATCAAAATAACTGAGCACACTGCGCACATTGTTGAGTTGCAAGCAGAAGTGAATAGTGAGCGTGAGTTGTGTAGTGTGAAAGAGTGTGAAATTGCGTTTTTGCAAAATGAGTTGGAAAATACAAGTGAGCAGCTTCAGCTCACAAGGGAAAACATCTCAGAAAAGGATGATAAAATTTTCCAGTTGGATGGCATGATCATTGCCATCCAAAATGAAAACTTGTTTTTGGGGGCTCTACTGAAAAATATTTTCGACGAGGGTGGTAACGAGCAGTCTGAGATCCGTGGTCAAAATACCTACATAAAACATCTTGAATGCAGCATCCAAAAGCTGGAACCAGTTTTGGAGAATAACAAATATCTTGCTGAGAAGGTATTAAACCATGAAGCCCAAGTAGCAACGTTCCAGACTCGGTTGACTGCAAAACAGGATGAGGTCACACAATGGTCGGGGCATCGTGATCTATTCCTTGGATTTGTGGACGCAGTTAAAGTTTCATCCAAGTTTATAGGAAGCATTGACCGTCCTCTCAAACAACAACTGGATGAATTAGCAGTTCATGTGAAAGGGAGGCTGGAGGATGCAGAAAAGTTGGAGACTGCGACTGGGGTAAAATATCCATCTACATCCAGCTCTGTGGGTATTCAAGCAAATGCCAACTTAGAGCCCTCTACTTCGAAGCCACCGAACAATGGGAGTACAGCCCGTATGGATGGCCAACTCCGTGATCCTTTTCCTTCAGGAGTTATGCTGCAGTATCCATTCGCCCCTGAAAATGAGTACGTGAAACGTAAACCATGAATCAAAAGTTGAGCATGTTTTTTTCATAATTTTGCAATATATTCAATTTTACTTACAGCAGAATATTTTCTCTTTTTTCTAGGGATGGTGATGTAATCATGGAATGGAACATAGGTTCCATTGGAAAAGGTTTACCCGCACCACTACCAATGGATCATGAACTTGACAATGATGATGACAGGGATTTCTTTGAGAGCCAGGATTCCACACAGTTGACTGATCATCGCTTATAACACAGACAGAAACGGCAATAAAGATATCCACAGGACAGATTTCTTCTCACCAATATCAACCACTTCNTCTTTGAGAGCCAGGATTCCACACAGTTGACTGATCATCGCTTATAACACAGACAGAAACGGCAATAAAGATATCCACAGGACAGATTTCTTCTCATCAATATCAACCACTTCAATCAATCCAAGTAAAAACGGTCATGCATTTATCAGCATGCTGCAGTAGCCAACTCCATTTTCCAGTTACTGTTTTTGAGCCTGTTGATTAGTGTATGAATCAGATAAAATTGTCTCAAATATATGTGAACCTAACAGCAATTAGCAGTATAAATGGGCGAACATAATAATATCGCAATTTTGTTTAATGCAAAGGAAAAAATACAAAAAAAAAAATATTTTGTTTAACTTTGGAAATTTTGTATGCATGCATTAAGTGTAAGAAAACAAAATATTATGATTTTTGTCACCTTCACTTTCAGCAAAAATACAATTATTGCAAAAAAATATTGGTCTCTTTATATTAAAAATTTAAAAGAACTTCTAAGTCTAAATTGTTGAAATAGAAAATTAGTATTAGNTATATTAAAAATTTAAAAGAACTTCTAAGTCTAAATTGTTGAAATAGAAAATTAGTATTAGTAAATTTTTAAATCTATATTGTAGTTTTAAGAAACGTCTAAATTATAGCATAAATATTTGAATATCAAACTTGTTGCACCAAAAATTTTTTTTAAAAATAAAAAATCGGTTTTTGTAATTTACAAAAACCACCAAAATTTCCTGTATACAGTATACAATACACAAATTATTTATTTCTTAACTGTTGATTTAAAAATAAGGCACATAAATAACGTTAAATAAAATGGATATTTCGATACTAGTTTGTTTGGAAGTTTGGTAAACGCGCAACACAGGAATTATAGTATGATTATTATTTACGTGAGTCTGAAAAAGCATTGTGAAAATGTTAATTGTGCAATATTGAGTGACTTCAAGCGAAACTGGCACATCATAATCCCAGTAAAAGTAATAGGAGGAATTGTTTTTCCGTATCAAATATCGAACATTTGCAATCAGTATTCAGTAATGAAAACTGATGTGATTATTTTCACCATTGAGCACCTATAAAACCAAGCTGGAAAGTAAGCAAGGAGAATATGATTTGCAATTGTGTTTGAAGTAATCTACCATCTCCTGAAATAAAATTACTAAAAAATTTAAAATTTTGTCGTCCTGCGATTGATATATGAATGCCGTAGTTCTACGCCACATGTTTTTATAAAATAAAATTTACAAACATACCTGCGCAATCGAATTATCAAATCCTAACTTCAATTCGTTAAAGGATATATTTAATACTAAAGCAGTAAATACAAAATACAACAATCTAACCCTAATCAAATGTATAAATGCAGAATATTCGATATATATGGTTTTTTTATACTGATGATAAAATTGGGCAGAGTTTGGTAAAGCTAAGGAATCTTCATGAACAAGGAGACAAGTGCTG
>JAHZMZ010001689.1:0-11227 GCA_027743805.1 Lepidocyrtoides sp. E14
CTTTGTAGTAATAACCCTCTCTCCACCAAACTTTATTCCCAGTTGAAGCATGTTTCTTTTTTATTTTTGGCACTCGTCTTCCCCACACGTAGTTGAAAGCAACACAAAAATTGTCAGAATGGTCAAAACAAAATATCCACTTGAATATTTATAGCAAGGTAAGCTTTGCAGCACTTTACCATTGAATTCCTGACACTTTAAACACATTTATTTTTTATTCCGAGAAAAATATGTGATGTTAAGTGGTTTTTTAGTAAAAATAAAAATTCCTTTCATTCAGTTTCCATTTTCCCCCAAATATTTATAGGTTGCTCATATACTCTTCACTTTTCACTTAAACACCGCCAAAACCACTTCACATTCCGTTTCTCCCGTTTTCCATACATTTGAATAATTCATCAATGGGAAAACTGAACTCATCATCTCACCATGGTAGTTTTATTATTTATTTACTTATATGAAGCCCAATGAATTGAGAGAATCAAATGAATTGACTCGTTGAGCAAATTGTTGCACTTGTTTCCACCACCAATACTGCTCATTATTGCAGCACTGTTTAACTCTACTAGTTGAACAGGTAGGCATTACGTTATTACATATTAACATGCATCATGGTTATCTTGTAAATATTTGATTGTTGTATTTACCGTACATGTTTCTGACTATCTAATATCTATTCATACATATCTGCTCTGCGATATTCTGATTAATTATCGACGTCTGTTTAGTCACGGTCAACCATTTATGATGATGATCATCATCGTCATCAACATTGCATTGCATGCCATTCTTATTTTGTCCATTATCGTCGTGATCAAGGAATGAATACTATATACTCATTCCACAAATAGCAACAGCAAGCACTTCAACTTGACAATGCACTTGTTTATTTGTAAGAAGAGACACACCACCAGCCAAGTCAGTCACAAAAATGAAACATGAGTATTTATTGTTCTTATTTTTAACTTGCTTTGCAGCTTTGCTCACATTTTTTTTCATACTTGGATTCGTCCACACAGATCCAAAATTCAAATCAATTTTTATTTACGTAAAGTCATTGATTAAATTTTGTGGAGAACTAAACGAAAGAATGCCGTGCACGAATACGAATAATAAAAATAATAAAAAGGTGACACCTATTCTTTAAAATTCATAGGACACAAGCGGTGAAGGATTTTTATACGACGACCAACTAAACTCTTATGCTCAGCAAGTGACCTCGTCACTCGTCTCTTTGGACAATGAAGAATTCCTTCAGCAGCAAAAGCTGAAGAAGAAGAGGAGGAGGAGGTGGAGGAATGAGAATTAGATTGCGTTCTGCACTTGTTTCTTCTCTAGACCTTCTCGTGACTACGACACCACCACCACAGTCCACTTACATTTTTGCCTATATATATTCAACAAAACAACGCGTTTTAATCACTGCTTGTCTTCTGCTGATCTTTTTTCCTAACGCACGCATATGCATGCAATAAAAATGCAACCCTTTAAACTTATAACCAGCCACAAAGTAAAATGGGTTGAGTGGTTGTTGTGAGTAAGCAGAAAAAAAATAATAATGTGGCAAAGAAGAAGGAACGTCACAGAAGCGTTGGGTTCACTTTTTCAGAAAGAGTCAAGTGGTTTGGCACTTTATTATTGCAAATAGAGTGGCAGGATGGGTATAGAACTGCAGGAAAAAAAGTCAAGTTTTTGTTGCCGAAGATATTGTTGTTGTTGCAGGGCATACTTTACCGCTTTGCCGTATTGTATCCTTTACTCTTCTTCTTTGAAACTTTTCTCTCTGTCTACTAATAAAGTGGATGAAAAGGAACAGCTATTTTGCATTGATGGAGGGTATACAACCAACCAAGTGCAAAAAAAACAAGACAAGTAAGAAGAAATGAAAAAGAGACGGATTGAAAAAGATCAGAGATTGTGCTGTTGTGGTTAATGCTGGCTTTTGGTATTTTGTTGGCTTGAGCTTAAGCATCATCGTTTTTTATCTTGTTCTTCAACCACCACTAGTTTGCAATATGACAGCGAGGATGATGATGATAATGATGATCAATTCAATTGTGATCATCATTCATGGGTATTGCATGATGAAATAAAAATACACGCTAAGTATGTACAATTGTATATATTTAGATGATTTGGATGCTGGTATTAGCAATAAATGGGCATCAGTCAGTCAGTATCATCGTCATCATCATCATCATCAAGTTCAGTTATCATTTTGAAAATGTTCGTCTGGTGATGGTGGTTGTTGGGTTGGATGGTGCACAGCACACATGCTATGCATCATCATCATCATCGTCGTCGTCGTCATGAATGGCAATAAGAATTATTCTATCTTTCAAAGCCTTCTCTTTCTTTTTTTCTCTTGTCTTTTCTCTATCTGATTGTTGCTTAACTCGACTGTTTACTTTAAAGAAACACCCTTCGGGCTTAAAAAAATTCTGCATGGTAGACATATATATCTGTTAGTATGAATGAATGTATGATAAAAAAAATCATTGGTTATTCTTTTAAAATCTTATTCCTTCTTCGTATTTCTAGAGATGTTGACATGTATGAATGGTGGAATGAGCAAGGAAAGGGGTAGAAGATTCCTCCGTCTTTTAAAAGATGTGCTTAAACTGTGCTTATAATTGTTGAATCTGTGATGAAATGATGATGATGATGATGATGAAACAATTCATTTTGGTTTGGCTTTTTTATTTATAGAATACCTAAGTAGGAGGTAGTAAGCAAAAGAGAATTTTATATTCTTGTGTTTGTGTGCATTGAAAGCGATTTGTGAGACTGATGTTGCAGTAAGAGGGCAGTTTAGTATGTATTTTTATTTATGTATGCATATGTGCAGTTATGCAATTTTAGTTGTAACTTGAATCTCTAAAATCGAAATAAAGTTTCTTCATGATCAAAACATAAGCAATAAAATCACGGTTGTGCGTCAGCCATAATACATTACTACTATGTGGCATTGCTGGTTATTAAACAGATAATGCTGATTGAAGCCTCACTGCGATATGTGAGTGAATAAAAAAGTACAATGCTATCACTGAACAAATGTTGAATTTAGACAAACAAGCTAGAGTTAATGCAACAGGTAACTGATCGCCATCTACTGAGCGAGTTTGAAAAGAAAATCTAGTTTGCTGTTATGTTGTATGTGCGTGCATTAACAAATCGACCTCAGGTACATTTTATTAAATTAGTGTTGTTTGCAGAAAAAATAAACTGTACAATTAAGTTATTTTTCACAGCATTTCACAGTTGCGTATAAAATACTCATCCGTACAGTGAATATATCACGTATTTAAGACATATGTATGTATCGACTGCCCAGGAAAAGTGTCTATTTTAAAAACCAGCTCTCAACTACAATTTATTCGGGCACCTACGACTGCATTTTAAAATTAAAAACTATAATGATGATTGGGTAGGTATACATTATACATTTAAAAACTACATTTTGAATCGTCTTACGATAATTTTTCGTCAGTTATTAGATGTCTCTATGTTATAGCTGCTCTCCTGAACAAGAAATGCTGAAACTTGGCTGTCACTGTAATATAACTTTTTGAAAGAATATCTCTCGGAGAAAGCCAAAAGTAAAAAAATACATGAATCGCATTTATGCGCACGACGAAATTAATGCTGTACAAAAACGTAAATGCGTATCCTATTAATAAAAGTTTAAAAATTGTAACTGAGACAATTAGAGGAAAAATTTGCCCATTTTTCAGCTTTCAAAATATTTAATCGGTAAATATGCATTGCGAGCAAGCTGCCGCTCAGAAAATCTTATTTAAGGAAATCACCTCCCTAGCATGGCCGTAGTGCATGCATTGGAATGGAATGGTACTCCGTAAAATTTTATACTCGTTCTTACTCCATCTTAACAGTGTTGAATTTCATTTACAAAATGCATCAGCGGATGTATCAAATACTCGACAATATTTTGCATTTATTAATGACGTATATTACTGAAGTTTTCTATTTTTTTAGCGCTGGAAGGTGATATGTCAAATGTTTCCTTAAAGGGAGAACAATAAAGCAATTTCAAAATGCTCTTTTTGAACAGGTTATCGTTCGGCGATTAAAAGCTATTTCTTCGTCTCGCTGAACATAACCACTAACTGGGTATAAACTAAACTCAGTCAGTTTAAACGATCTTATATTATAATCTGAACGGATTTTTGTTGAATTGCAGGAGCGACAGTAGTAGTACTGGGAATGTTTTTATGGCGGTTATTTTCTCATATTTATTTTCTGTACAACAGTATTAAATCTGCGATTTGAAATTAAAAGCGATGACACCATCGAATCTAAGCAACGTGCAGGAGATTTGTAAGGCTTCTATCGGTTTCGGAATTACAGATTATCAGTGCAAATTCCTTTACGTCATGAACATCAATGACAACTTAAGGATACATAATATGCAAGTGTCAAATGACCTTCTCTTACTGTCATTAGACTATTAGAGATACGAGGGCTGTTAAGAAAAGATTTACAAGATTGTATATCGTTTTGATACCACTATACTTTTCAACATTATAATCCTCAAGGTTCACACATTGTACCATGTACAAGAACATACCTAGATGCCTTCTGTGGAGAATGCCGATGACTTAAGTGCAAACCATGAAGTTACGCATTTTTATGTTCGGATTTCGTGCTGTTGGCTCTCTTTCACATGCAACTTTTCAGCTACGACAGCAAAAAGTAGTCTGACCATGCCAGAAAAGGGTTCTAAAAATGCTAGTGCAGTTCCCGAAATCCTCATTGTCATGTTTTCTTAATGGCAACCGGGACATGCGACATGATAAACACTCATGGTAAAAACACATGATAAAAATTTGAGAGGCAACATGGTACCGTCATTTGCTAACCCCGTTTACAAATGTACGTATTTTTTAGTTCATCAGACTATTTGTTGCACTTAATCGAAGATCATACAATCATACTTATCTTATGATGATAGTTGGCTTATCGGACATGGTGGGAGTCTATATTATGAGATTTTATCACCAGGGTCCTACACTAACTGGGGCTAATTGCACCACGCGGAGACTGGTTGTCAATGTGTGTACACTCAATTATGAGGAAGTAAATAAAGAAGGAAGGTAAATAAAAAAATCGAAAGTATTCATGGATAAATTGACGCTATGTATATTTTCGTGTTTTAGTACTTTCATGACAAATTATTTTGCTCACATTAAAATTTCAAATCCAAAAACCATAATCTGGATCAATATGGCTTTACAACTCAATTATACCACAACTCGCATATCGTACAAGGCAATTCTTTAACTCAAGTCAAGTAGGTAGGAAGTAGGAAGCATTATGCCACATAATACACATGTGTATTCTCTCTTATGGTAGGAAGGAAAGTTTTTCCATTTAACAAGGTAATTAACTACTCGTCTACTGCATGCTCCAGGAAAACGACTTGGTTGGTACATAACGGCCCTTGCCATGTAGTATATTAATTAAACAAGTAATATTCATCAATTTCTCTGTAAAACTGCATTTCATCTCTCTTCCAAAATAACGCAGATGTGCTAGCCGAGCGCACAGACAGTTTGTAGTCTCACTGAACTCAACCATTATCAATTACATATGCATACACATGTACGCGTAAAACGCACATTATGAGTAATGCTTAACGCATTGCGTACACATGTAACTATTTCACCTGCGGTTTGTAGTGAAAACATCATACCTATGTTGCGTCGCACGCAGGGATCGTTTGAGGAAAGACAGTTTACTCCATACAATGCAATGCAATGGGCGAGATGCCACGCACAAGTTATGCAGCTCAACTATCAACGCTTTATTTATCATATATGGCGGACAATAAACTTCAGAGGTAAACAATAAATCACTTCAATCAAATGAAAGTTTGAACGATTTTGGAGAAAAATTGTTAATTGGTTGTCTAGCTATAGACTACTACTGTAGTCTTCTTCAGGGTAATCTTGTAGTCTAAGGTTTAAACACGAAATAGATACATATTTGATGATATTATGTTATCAAATGGATGAAAGAAATTTGATAACTTCACATTGAAATTTGACGGATTTTACGCTTTGGAGGAAACATTTTTTTACAAAAAAATACCGAGTGCATATTATGCTAGATTGATCTTACTATCAAACTATAAATCACTTCATTTTTTCACTGCATATATTTTGTTTTTATTGTGGCTACAACGTTTTCCAGTACTTACAAAGCTCGCTTTTGCTTCGATTGAGTTCAGTAAAACTAAAAACTAGTACTAGCAATCCGCAAAAGTCACTACTGACATACTTTCACCCACTGCAGTATACATCAGACACAAATAATTTTGATTACGACAAGAAGACCATGGTGAGCAATGGTTATATCTAATCACAGTTAACCCATGAGAATGTTGAAGATTAAATAATTTTTTAAAAAATTTTTGGTCTTTATGACAAATGTATTCTAGCATTGTGACTCAGCACTGTTAACTGACTACCATTTGTACTGTTTGCTGTGGATTTCCCTGTTTCCCAAATGATGTGCGTAAGTAATCCCAGACATTTTGAGATAACTTCACAGAAAAAAAAAACAAAATGAAACAAACCTAACGGGGGAAAATAAAAACCGAGATGAATAAATGGCTTCCTGGGATCTCCCATCATGGAATAACTTTTGATATCATCATATCAGGAGCGGTAACAGCAAAAATAAAAAGAACAAGAACACATCAACCTCATTTTGTTCTCTTGGCATATTTTTCTCTATGCGTACATAAAGTCTATTAATTTCATGTTTTCACCCCTGGATAGATATCTCTATGCGATACATTTATACTACGCAACTTTTTATGCGTGTTGCTGCCTGCAGCTGAAATTTCACATTTGTATTCAGTTTCCAGCCAACAGCATGGTTTTTTCCCTTGTAAAGGAAGTTTGGAGAACAGCAAATAAAAATATTTTGTTTTGCCATTTTCCTTTTTTCTGTATGTTCTGCTTTCTGCTTTGGCGATGGGCGCGAGCACGTGCACTATGATTGTTTACAGCTTTGTCGTCTCTGTGTTTTACATTTTTTGCGTCTAGGAAATTACTTCTTGGAAAGGAAAAATGTGCGTAAGTACTAAGAAACAAGAAGGAGAAATGGTGGAAACAGATGTAAGATACAGCAGGCTATTTTCCGTGTACAGTCGTTACAGATCATTCTGAAGATTTCGTAGAACTTTATTTATTTATTTTTTGTCCTGTAGTATCACATTCAAATTCCGTTGCGAAAACAAGCATAGGAACGTAAAACAATTGGATTGTAACAACATGAAATTCTCGTACATGGCCTAAATGTCCATATAAAGTAGCTTGGGTTGGTGGGCTGTGTGACTTTTACAAACTTGGAGAGTAAGTAAGCACCATTCTTGGAAAGATGGGGAATAAGATAAAAGACATGGAATGCTTGGAATAATAAAGGAAACAAAAATGTGCTTTTTAATTGCAGTTGGTTTATACTCGAAGGCGGAGGAAGAATGAAAAGACAATAAACATCAACATTAGTGAGGACGGAGACCTTTTTATGAACATACACAACTAGTCATATGCAACATACGACATGCTTTGTAGATACAGCAGGAAAAAAGGAACAAGGATCTCTAGCGTAAAAGCAATTGAAGTGATTACTAAAGTTAAGTAAAAAATTTTGTTCTGTGGAGTTTTGTATTTAATTGCGTTTTTTATTGCTTAATTTTTCTAAACAGTAAGGAGATTCATCTGTATGTACTCCCGATCTACTTAACAATGCCAGTGCGGTAACAGAAGTAAACGAGACCAAGTTTGCAATGGGTTGACGGGAGTTCACACTACCCCATAGGAAAAAAGTTGAAAAAATGCAAGAGTTAAATGAAGATTAATGTTGGTAACTTTGGGACTCACTTAACAGGGAAAATGGATGATATTTTTTCAATCCAAAAAATACAATTACAAAATGTTATATTTTGTTAAATTGATAAATTTAAGTTTACAATGTAGCTTATTGTAACCCGAACTTTCTTTCATGCATGCATGGTGAAATCAACGAGCCCAGATAGTCCACTTTTTGATCCATCTTTCCATGCTATATAAATATTACACAAAAAATGTGCCTTTCAGTAATTATTAACTAGCACTAAACAAAACTTTCCAGTTCTGATGTTTGCCTTTTGAGCTATTTTTAAAGCTCTTGCATGTCAGATTCTATTCCAACTTCCAACACATTTCCTTTTACGCCAATACCTCCTTGTTAGCAATTTCAAATGAAAGTCGTTCTAAAATTAACTCGAACATGAAGTGAAAACTCAATTACATACGGTATAGTGGTTAGGTTTGTAGGTTTTATTACTGTACTATTGTTATGATGTCCCAGTTCTTCCCTAATGCGAATACAATTTACCTATACGACCAAAAATATAAAAGCTTAGTCATCACACTATTCCACCTTCATGTTGAAATAAAATTGAAGTTGACCCATTGCAAATAAATTGTTATAATCATCCATTCAAATTTTATTATGAACTTACCTCCGTTGAGTTATGACTAAGCATTATTTATCAACATTGCATTGTTTTAACCTATTCGTCCAAGCTTCAGCAGCCACATCTCTGCAATAATTTCAAATTATGACTTTTTTATTTGTGACTTTGCCATGTTCATTTTTTACATAATTTTGGCTTGCAAGGCGAACCGGTATATCCACGGAACGAACGCAACATCAACAACAAACTAGTCATTCACATATATTCCGTGTATTCCGTGAAGTTCTGCAAAAATCAAGTACCTAGTTGTATAACAAACATGGTTTTATGAGGATGACCGTAATCACTGTACAAACAAAATATTTTAAAGACATGCACAGAGAGAAGCTGCTTTAAAAATGAAATAAACATATTAGTAGCTGGCCAAGTCGAAATGTCGGCGTTGTAAGGACCATTTAGTTTTGTGTAATACACTACATGGTCATGCAAGGGTTCTATTTATGTGAAGGGCCATTACCTGTTAAAGTTTATCACAATCACAGTTCATAGTACAAAGTGCGTAATCTGCTTGTCTTAAAGAGTCAGCTAGCGTCACGGCGTTTTGCACGAATCAAGTAAATCAGTTAATGATCATCATGATACAATGGTGAGTCAATCGGCAAGGTGCTGCTGCTGCTGACTTGCAAGGTCGAGCAGGATATGCAGTTACCAAGTCAGCAAAAAATTACAAAACAAGATGCACTACCGCTATTACTCGATAACAACAAAAGAATGCAAAAATGGAAGTAGTGTTTTCAATGTGAAATGAAAACATGAGTACCTATTTTGCCTAGACAAAACAGGGCTATTATATCATACAGCTAGTTAAATAACGATATTAGATATTCTTTAAGGGTACAGAGAAAATAACAACAGGTATTTACATGACAAGCTGTACATACCTTTTCAACGGAACTATGCCGTTGTAGCATTGATGGTTATTTTGCACTTTATTTTTGGGAACCCTGTTCATTCTTACTTCAGCTTTAGATACGTCCACTGATCTTGTCCCTCACAGGCCAGGGATTCATTTGGGCCGAGCCTCGTCTGCGTTCCATTAGATAACGCCACCAACGTACATAAGTTAGTTACTATTTTATTTCCATCTGTTACGTATTTCATTAAAAGCTTAACTGGCTTCTGCTGCAAAAAAAGGTTTTGCACGAGGCAATATTAGTTTTTCCTCCAGTAAAATCAGGTCAAACCAAAAAAACTTGTCCAGTCCAGTAGGGAATTTTTTCCCTATCTTCTCACAAGTTACCATTTCCGTCGATTTACACTATTTCTAATATATTCTTCGTGTTTTTGTACAATTCATAGGTATTTGTGTGCATAGTGCATGTACATGTGTGCGTGTGTAGAATTTTGTCAATTTTAACCAAAAGTAACTCAGAGTATTGAAAAAGTTATTCCATTAGTTGAAAACGTGAAAGCGGAATAATAAGCAACAATATGGTAACTGGAACACTGGTTGCGCTCTTTGTGTTTTTTGTCTTTTTATGGAGCATACTGGATCGATGGAAAAGTCATGTTCAGAAAAGACCACCTGGTAAGTCACTAATGTCATGAGTTGATTCAAAATTGTGCAAAATTGACCTTCCATGCATGCCACTCTTTGTTCTTATATTCCGAAAGGTCTTTAACTATTAAAATGTACTGTTTTATCTAGGACCACTTAAGCTTCCGATTCTTGGCCATTTGGTTTATCTCATCCCGTCTATTATGGATGCGGAAAAGTTGAAAGTGAAGTGGAAATTTGCTGCGGACTTGATGAACAAGCATCATATGCCACCTTACTTGATTTCTCACAATCTATCTAGGGAATATGGACCTTTGATGACTTTAAAGTTTGGTATCAATAATTCANATGCCACCTTACTTGATTTCTCACAATCTATCTAGGGAATATGGACCTTTGATGACTTTAAAGTTTGGTATCAATAATTCAAGTAAGTAAAAAGTAAATACCTACGTATGTATTCACTACACTACTCACCCATCCTTCAGTGATTTGTGTCATTTTTACAAAAAAAATGCTTCATGTAACTTGGCACGTGTCCGATTTATTTTATTACAATGCTGCTCTTGAATATAAAAACGTTCATTTATGGAGGTAGATTGACATGAAATTATTTTAATTCTTAGTATGCCATATGCAAACTTCCAAAATCATTTTAAAGTCAATGCAACGCAACCCAGCAGTTAAAAATCCTTTTGTGCATTGCTTCCGCAGAGTGAATGAACACACAAGTCTGGCAAGACTACCTTATCTATTAATATCTTCTTACTAGAAAGAATAATGTAGCAAGTAGCAAAAGTTGTTGCCTCCAAACACATTTCATAAACTATAATGCACATGTATGCAATGTAATTGTAAATACGTCCCCCAATGACAGTTAAAGGGTCCCTTCTTCCCTTTTTCCTACTTGCCTTGCCCTAAATTAATTTTTCTGTTCCTAAGCGTGTGCATACTGCACATGAAAAACACTGGTTGTTTGTTTGCTTAGGCAAATGTGTGTTCATTACAGCAAATATTTTACGAAGGTTTTATTGATGGCCTACGAAAAGCAAGCCCCTCTATAATAAATAAATTTGATAATAATGACGACGGTTACCATTGGTGATAGGGAAGGTTCTGATTTTGGTCTTGAAAAAAATCAAAATACAATTTTGTTGCTAGGTGGATGGACTATAAGATAG
>JAHZMZ010001690.1:0-19682 GCA_027743805.1 Lepidocyrtoides sp. E14
TGGTATACAAGATGAAAAAAACCGGCATTTTCCTTAAAATGGATATCTAAATAACAGAAATGTAAAAGAAATCATCCACCTAAGCAGTTTTTACACACACTTGATTCTTAAAATGGATAAATTGCTATTTATACATTTCGTAGACTCATTCACATTGTTCATTCTGTGCTTATTTTTGGTATGTACAATATTTTTAACTTTTTTATCTTTCGCATACAAAAAATACGCAACAAGTTATATACACACCTATAACACTAATTGTTGTAACTTAAGTGCGTGTGAAATTTCGGCTAAGATATCGCATTTCTTGCGTTTTATAAATTATGTTTCAAACAATTGGATGCGGTATTATTTGGTCAGTCGTTGTAAACGCTCGTCCTAAACACCGTAGTGTTCAGTTCATTCACAATGAAGAAAAATGCTTACAGAAGTGGAAACATTATATGAATGTAATCTTCCTGTCGATACTGTTGAACATAAAAAAAATTATATAGATGCAATCGGATATCCAGTAGTGGAGTTGCAAACATTAATAATAGTTGTAAATAACCATGTAACAGGATTTGATGACTTTTTGTAACAAAATTTGGGTTTAGCTGGTAGATGATCCTTCTTACCACAAGTAGATCGCAGATAAAATTAACCTTACAGCAAGCAAGAATAAACTCAATTTAAACATGCTTTTGTAACATTTCTCCCTTATATAACTTTTTATATTTTACATACCGGTATATATGTATTGAAATGCCTCATAATGCTTTACCTGCAACACCACGGAAGGTGTGGAAAATCCGTAGTGAAAGATTTTTTTAGCAGGTGTTGTTTTGTTTGTATCGATAAACCGTGAGAACTGCGATTTTCACTTGATGTGTAGTAACCAGTTTGTATTGCAATAGGAACACGGCATGTCATTGACATGATGTCAATAAATAAATAATTTTTGTGATATATAGCTTCCATAATTCATCATTAATGGGCAATCAATTTTATTTTATTTCTTATCAAATTTTTTTAACTATATTTTTTTCTTCAAACTTCTCCAGTTTTGTAGTCTTTGATTTAATCAAATAAGTCTTTGGTCTAATTATTATTGTCAGCATCTTTTGCCTCGTAGCAAATTACTGTCACGAGAATAACGTAGAATGTAAATAAATTGCAGATTTGAAAGATTTTACCAGTATTAATTATGCTACTAATAATTACTGCAAGTACAATTTACGACACATTAAAAGGAGTAGATAATAATAATGAATATTATTATTATTTCAAACTAATGTTCCTACGTATTTTAGTGCATAGGCCACTTGGAGGTGTAAAGCCAATAAATCATCAATTGATAAATTTCGGTTTATGTTTTACATTATAATATTTTTTTATACATCTTATTGAACTCCTACTATTCAGTAGCAACTACTTACTGTCATGTTAGTAAATAGAAAACATTCACACAGCGAACTCATACAAACATAACGATATATATTTTCTTGTTTTAAATGGCCACTAATAGTCGGACATTGAAAGATAACCATACATAGAATTTGTGGCGAAGCTCACAAAAGCGACCAATTATAAATGTAGGTATTACATAAAAATGAATTGAATGAAACGATAGCAAGCACACAACACAACTAAAAATGTTACTTGACGCCTTCATCTCTTTATCTTTATATTCATCCATACGATATAATAATTATTAAAATATGTAGTAACAAAAATGGTAAAACAAAACAATAATTACAATTACTGAAGATCGAAACGTCGAATTACTTTTAGAATTAAATTCTATTTACACTTGTGTAGCACCTTTCTTTATTAATTAAAATAATTATAATAATATACTTAATAATTAGAGTACGTAATTAGGTTTATATAGTTTTAATATGAACAAATAAAGTATTCAGTTCTGTGGCCAAAAGTTGTAATTATTTATATAAAAAATGGACGCATCATAATGGGCTATTATCGCAACATCATCTTTTTTCCCTTTTTTGTACATTCATTCCCTCTCCTGTTTGCCGAAACAAAATTTAGAAGAACAAAAAGAGTGGGTGGCTGCCTGATATGAATTTAATTGGACCTGGTTTTGATTTTTTTTTAAACTTGTTATTAAACTTGGTCCTCAAGTACTTTAAACTTGCATGTCAGTCATTTTCTAGCTTAAAAATAATTGAAAGTAGGGCCGGAATAAGATTTTTCAATAAAAAAAACTGTACACATGATGATGATGACATAGAGAATTACAAAGAAACGATAGACTAAAGGAGTAGATTGGAGGTGTATGGTAGAGTAGAGGTATTGATTTAAGTAGTGCGAAGAAAATAGTACGGCATTTTATTGGGTGGAAGAGAATAGTGAAGTTGAACAGGAATGCTTTTATGCTTGAAGAAACGATTGATTTTGTCAATATTGTCTTGAACGATGAGATCAAGTCGCAGAATTGAACCTTTGTTTAGACGATTATTATTATTATCATCATCATTGTGATTGTCATGGGTTGTTAGAGAAGAAGTTGTTCTGATGTTGTTCGCAGTGGCTGCAGCACCACTACCACTGCTACTACTCGTCATTTTACTAGTATACTGATTCTGGTGCTGCTCTTGTTGGAGAGAATTAGTAGAGGAAATTGTGTGGGACGATGATGATAAAAATTTGTCTTCTTTTTGTTCTTCTCCTTTTCCTCTTGTTCGTGGTGGTGACGATTCCTCCGATTGAAGATGCTGTTGCGGTGGCTGTTGAGACTTTTTGGAATCCAATTGTAATAATGGTTGTTCATCAATGTGCGGATGATGATGATGATTATGATGCGAATGCGAGGACGACTTTACTTTCTGTGCTTGTCGTTCGACGTGAATTTTTGTGTCTTGTTGCGATGTCGATAAAGTGGTTGGGACGTGTGATGTGTTTTCTGTCAGGCG
This sequence comes from Lepidocyrtoides sp. E14, assembly GCA_027743805.1. Taxonomy (NCBI): domain Eukaryota; kingdom Metazoa; phylum Arthropoda; class Collembola; order Entomobryomorpha; family Entomobryidae; genus Lepidocyrtoides; species Lepidocyrtoides sp. E14. The sequence continues at coordinate 2,916 of JAHZMZ010001690.1, forward strand.
AGGAGGTCGATGAAATGGCCCTTCTACATTCTCCTGTTTCATCAGACAATCCAATCTTGCCGTATCAACTGTTTGGTTCAAATACTCAAGAATGCGGACCAACTCTCTACGAGGATTCTTTTGGACGTCTTCGTACAAAACGAGCAGGTAGTCCTGGGACTTTTCAACCCATGTCGTAATTAAAGATGTCCAATCTGGCATGCGTTGCTTAACAAAATTTGCCCATTCTGGGAAATAAAAAAAAATATAGCATTTCTTTGAGTTGCAATTTCCCACAATGTTATTGCAAATTTTCCCCTTGTGAAACTCAACGAGCTTCTCATTTTATTATGCATTTTGAAAGCTCCTGTCTAATTGAAGGAAACGCATTGTTAGTTTGCACTGCTTCAAAGCAGAGATAGCAAGAACAAGGGCAAGACAGCAAAGAAAAGTTGTTGAGCACTTTGTAATGCTTGTCATGAATCACTTTTCCTCGTAATTTCGAAAAGGGGAAGAGAAACAGCAAGATACCTATTTCTGACAAGCTCTCACTGATATGTTTATACGGATACCGTTATCTTTACTTGACTAACTTGTTGACTCGGACATTGCAGAAAGTGAAGCTGTACGGTAAAACATTTTTATGAGTTTATGTCATTGCCATTGTATACCTACTCATACATACACTGGATTTCTTTGTTAAATTGCCTACCTACTACCTACCATATTCTACCTTTGTACTTTCACAATAAAAAAACTCTTGTATCATTGGAATTCTCTCCAATCTTGGCAGTCATCTATTTCTGTCTACTGTCTAGTTTCTCAAACAAAACGTGAGTCAAATTCAAAGCAGAATGAAACTTTAAATTACATTCCTCGCGAGGATAACCTACAAATGTCGTATTTGGGATTTGCCAATAATACCATCATCATCAGCATCAACAACAATAAAGTCTTCAAATTTTCAGTATCTATATATCAAAATTGGACAATTCTAAATTACGGAAAGGGGGGTTCAAGCTGGACTATTGAGGAAGCCATGCAAATAGCTGAATTACAATTACTATTATTGATTCAATTGAAAACCGCATGTACTCCCATTTTATACAAAAACGCTTTATACATTACTTATGCATGCAATAAAGTTGTTTAAAGATTGCTTATTGTGCTTACCATCCCCATCAAATGCGTTGTTCTTTGCAAACTCCTTGTGCCTGTTGCTAGTGTTCCCTAGACTCATCATAAAGTTACGGAATGAAACAAGAGCATCGTAAGGATTTCTGATGACGAGAATCCCACGATAGCCAAATATCCTCCCTGACTCTTTCACGTCTATAGCATGGTTGTGATGTGTTTTTTGAACTATTGTTGTGCCGTCACCGGGTGGCCGAGACTCACCCCACAGGCCATAATTAGGTAAATAAGGGTCATTGTATACACTTCCTGTAAAGTAGCCACTCGCATTCTCAATCAAATACCGAAGCCACGAGTTACCTGAGCCGGGAAAGCTCACAAGTGCCCTACGAGTAAAAAAAATAAAAAAAAACCATATAATAACCAACAGAAAACTATTAGAAATTAATGCAAACTGGATATTTTGACGCACAATATCGTTCACTTTCGTCGTTATGCTTAAAGAGGAAGTGAAAGTAGCGGATATAGTGGATAGAATGAAAGTCACTGTATATTGAAACTTTGCAAGTTTTTCAAAATTTACATGATATTGTGATGTAGCCAGTCAAAAGACATTGAGGAAATTGGGGATATTTGGCCCAAACATCACAAAGCAATATTTAAAAAAAGATGAAACAGTGAATGTTTCATTGTAAATGAATTGATTTTGACTTCCCTTTTATCCAAAAAGCAAGTAGGTATAATCACGATTTTTCTGACAAGAAACTTACCGTGGTTTGAATGTGTTTTTGTCGGCAAAACGAACATAGAAACGTTTGCATTGTTCATCCTTCCAGGGGTAGTAGTAATCTGCCGTTAAACCGGCAGAATTACTACTATTTTTGTACCCTTTGACGGGTAAAATTGTAATTATTTTTCGACCTAAGTCTTGATGACTAGGCCAAATTTTGGGGGAATGACTTCTCCAGGCGCCATTTTTCCCGTTGTTGTGAAATTTATTTTTCTTTTTCCGAAGAGAAAAGAGTGTTTTCCTGCCTGCTACTGAAGGCAATTGATGTGTCCTTGAAGCTGATGAAAGTACAAGTTGGTTACTTTCTTGATCTCGATTACTACGATTCTCACTTGTTCTCGTGATACGATTACTTTTACTTTTCTTGTTGTTCACTTGTCGGTGTAAGAACAAATCACTATAATATCGCTTTTCACTGTTACCTCCGAATAATGCAAGCTGTGAAAATCCACGCTCTGCCCTTTTTGAATACAAACTTTCGTTGCTGATCAGAAATAAGAAACAAAGGCTGGCTGTTGCACCAAGGTAAATCAAAGGCAAAATGAATCGTCGAGGTGACTGTGACTGCACACTGTATGCGTTATCGCTCTTGTTGTTTCGATTTGCAAGACTTTTCGAGTCAATTAGTGAAGCTGGAATGAATAGCATTTTCCACATCTCACTCTCTTAAATACACTTGGCCGCCAGTTAAGCTGTCAAAAATACAAGCGTTAGATTACCACATCAATTTTTCGCATTCATTTTACATGTTATGCCATTAGAGCAGTATAATATTGTACACAATACCCAGGTATAGTAATAATAATAATAATATGCATTGTATACAACAGAAGAGAAAAACGCTACCAGCAGCATTTACACTACAGTTTACTTTTTGCAAGCCAAGTCAGAAGATGGCAAAGAAGAAGCAAAATCTACTAGCAATGAGAAACCGCAAGAAGAGCCACACATATAGTATATATATGTATATATATATTATGCACATGACTTTGAAATACCATTATCAAGAGTACATAGTTAAAAATCAGAGGAATCCTTTGTTGCATATTCGCGTTTTATGAAATTTCAGTATACACTTTAGTTTCTAGTAGTTAGACTGATACGCACATTCAATAAGAATAGCATACCGTACGTATGCACAAGTATCACCACCATCATCATCATCAGTAAGTATGATCATCTTTACCATCATCATCATCATCATCATCATTCATCACCACCGCTTCTTCTACTATAATAATATCTTGTAATCACACTTTCTTCGTCCTTTCCTTGTATCTTTACCTTGCACTATAAAGTTTGTAAACTACATAAATAAACTAAAGCAGTCAAATATAACTATCTTGTATGTTTCACAATCAGGCAAGCAGTAGGTACTATACAGTATATGCAACATGTTGCTGATATATAAAAATTCAAGTAAATACACTTGCTGTTCAAACTTTTAAAATACCAATGCTTATATACTTTATGACTATTGCGTAGGAATTTTTTTTATACAGACTACTACTTATCTTTCCTATCTAAATTAAATACTATCTTGAGCGTAAACTGTGAGTAGTTTTTGCAAAATACTAGTTTGTCCTAATATTATAGTTTGACGAAACTTGTGTTAGTTTGCTCATCAGCATCGTTGAAAATTAGTTCTGCTAATGACGCCGGTGCTCGTGCTGGCTTTTGCAACATGTTATGTTGAATTATGTTTTTACATCTTTAGAAAAGGCTACCAAAAATGACACTGATATAGCCTTAGAATATATATATATATATATTCTAAAGCTATATAGAAATAATAATTTGTATGTAGCAATGAGGTGATGTGAATATTGAAAATGAGATACATAAGGATGACATGTCTCGTCGGTGCAATCCATCAAAACCCCACAACCAGTCCTACTTGTTCGCGTTTTGATGAAGTAAATCAAGAAAAAAAAGAGATTTTCAATATTTGTTACTTATCTTCTTTATTTATTTCATGACAAGTTTCTTCCATCAAACACGCATATTACAAAGGAAATTGTAGAAAGAAGCGCTAAGAATAGTTCTTTCACACTGTGAATATCTAATAAATACCTGTATCGTGTGCATGTAAAGCAAAATATTTTCAAAGCATTCGGTTATAATCACTCTCTCATAAAATGAAGCCATGCGTCAACTTTCTTTCATTGTAATTTTTTTCAACTGTGCAAAATGATAAATAGCAATTCTACAGCCAGTACTGCATAGTAGCTGCAATATAGACATGTGATGTATAACCTATTTATTTTGAAATTATAGAAAAATGTCTCTAAACGTGTATCCACATCCACAAAGTATGCACAGTGCTTGCAGAAAAATGCCTATTTTTTAAAGATAGAAAATGATCCAATCTTTGTCGTATATCTTGTTAGTGTAAGTAAACAATGGAGAAACCTTTAAACGAACCTTTTTTATGAAAGTTTTCTTTTTTAATCCCTCTGCCCTGCCATTTGAATCAGTCATGAAAATAAATACAAATTATATCTGATGCAAAAATGCAGTGCATGCAACCTACTAAATTAAAGCATGCATTTCCGAAGTCAATAACACACATAACATCTTTACAACTTTGCACATTCCGTGTATAGTAGTACGTGCGGTGCATAAAAACAGGCGACTTTTTTTTGCTTTGAATTTAACTGCTCTCTCAAATAAATTGTTCTGAATGAGAGTAGATAAATAAATACTCTCTCTTGTCCTGCTGTATTGTCATACTATATTGAATTGTCACTTCACTCATCATCATCATCAGCAACAAGAGAACTAGAAATTTGTAACGTTTACTTACCTAATTTTAAGATATGAAATCCTGATTTTTCACTTTGTCGCACACACTTTCTTCTTTTAGTAAACTAGTGTGGCCGTCGTTTGGTACATAACTTTAGGAAAGGGAACACTGTACTCTGCTGCGTGCATGCATATAAACACACAAGTTTTGAAATAGAGAGATGATTTTCTACTTTAGTCCATTTTCCACTTGATCAATTCTTGTTAAGAAAAAAAAAAGATATCACCTCGTTTTAAAGTTTATAGATCACTTTAATCTGAAGAAGGAAAGTTGTTGCAAACTTTCAAAACTCATATAAGTCACCTTATTTATAAAAAAAGATGTACACAATATTATACTGTTCTGCTTTCCTAATTGATATTTAAGGAACACGAGGTTATCACTTTCTTCGGAGAGATCACAAAACTATCTCTCATTAGCTTGCACAAAAAAAGTGACCAAAGGTCATCAAATATGACTTTGTGAGAAAGATGGTTGTTTGAGATACTTGCAAGAAATCTATGCAATAGGAGAGGAGGAGTTATTATGTTTTGCTTTTGCAACAACGACTTGAACACACAGCACATCTCATTTTAAAATGCCACTTTCAAAGCAGAACTACACTGAACTGAAGTAGTTTAGGCATTTGACGAGTGTTCAGAATTGTTAATTATCACAATATTTTTTAAACAGTACTGCCAAAATGAAATTATTGCTTGATCCAAAGTTGGCTTGTTCTCAAACTTTAAAGGCTGGTCGGAAATTGTAAAAATGGTGAGATGGGAGAGAGATTTTCAATTGTTTCATCCGCTGCAGAGTATAATACTATTGTGTGACACATGCAGTTCCTGTAGACAAAACTAAATATAGACGCCAACTAAAACCGCTACCTTTGACTTAAGTTTAGGCTCAAAATTTTCATTAAGTTAGTTGAATTGAAGGAGAGGAATACTGTAGTAGTCGTAATGCACTTGAAATTATAAAGTGTTTTGCTATTGTATTGAGTGAGTATCGGTCGGTAATAAGTAGTGCAAAAATAAACCTTGATCTCACTGTTATCATACTGCTCTTATGATAATGAAAAGACAAGACGGTTTCTTAAAAATCAGACAAAAACCAGTGGAGCCAGTAGTACAGTTATAAAATGTACGAAAAGACAGAACTCAAAAATTGAGACAAATTGGGTACAAAGCTTTATGAGGGTAGTACGGCTGCAATTTTTTCGACGGAGGAAATGACTTATTATGCTTTACTGTAAAAATATCTTCCTACCACCTACCAGATCAATACACCAGAAAAGTTAAAGAAAACCCTGCTTGTTGGCAGATGCTACATACAGAAAACAATAAAATGAGAGTTGGCATGAAATGTGAGGATGGCTAATTTCACAGGAAGCTCTACTTAACTTCAGATTTCCACTTTTTTTCATCATCTGTCAAAAATTATGCTATCAGTTCTGAAAAGTAGAACCAAAATATGGTCGGTTTCTCATGAGTACTTGCTAATTGAGTATATTGTGTTGTGTCTATTTTAAAATAAAATTATCGGGCGCATACCAAATCTTTTTGTGCCATGTATATTAAGTTGTAACTTTTATAAAAAGATGCAATCTTAATGGATGCCATATTGCTTCCTCTCCCACTTTACATTGAACTTTACATGACTGAAGATAGTACACATCATAAAACAATGCCAACTGTCCTCATTTTAGACAAAATCATTGTGGAGCGTGCGCTGCGTTTGTTGTCTCTTTTATTGAGCCATATGTGATATGATGAAACAGAACATTTTTGTTTTTCTCTGTGCATTCTTCGGCATTTTTTTTTTTTTTTGCAAGTTTGCAAACAGTGCTTTTGTACACCCTGTTACATATTATCTGTAACTACCAACTGCAACCATATAGGTATGCATGCATGTATGTCGATCATTTCTGGTCAATGTTGTTTCTTTACTGGCAGGAATCTGACAGCAGCAATGGTACACACTGAAAACATCTAATTTGGTATGTACGTACAATGCATAGGCAACTCTAATGTTGAAATGTGCAAATTAGCTGGCATGTAAACTGGGCATGGCTAACCTGTTACTATAAATACCCAAAAATATTTACTACAATGCAAAGCCGTTTTGCTTAGTGTTCTCCAAAAACATCAGTGAAAGTTTATAGGGTGCAGCACTGAATAACAAAATTACTTTTAAGTATAGATGATGGACTTCAGAATTTTCAATATTGACAAAGGGTACCTCCAGTGTTGACTGGGTATACATCTAATTGCCCTTGGCTGATCCATTACCATAAATAACATTCCATGTTCTGTTGCATATTATGGCGTTACATTGTCTATAAAGAAATACTGTAAGGGAATTTGCACTCTGCACCTAGGTCAGGAGAGCGATTTTGCTAGTTTAGAACTAGAACAACCCATTGCCTTAATTGCAAAGTCATTGACCTCACTTTTTATTCGGTTGCACTAAACAATATGATCAGCCACGTAAAATCTAAAAAACATAAAAAGAATAATTTATTTCACTAATTTTCCAGAAAAGTCACTCCCCAATACAATAAATCAGGTTTTAGAGTTGTTCAAAGATAACCATGTGCAAGACCAGGTACCCAAGATTATATCATTATTTGCGCCATGAAGAGAAATCTCCACTGTTAACCCGTTATATTTGGATACTGCATATTTGAAAAAAAAGTACGTAATTTAAGAAATCAGATAAAATCAAAACTGGGCACAAGCGAACATAAAACATTTTATGCTTCACAAAAAACGTATGAAATGAGTAAGTTGACTGCAAACTCTCAGCATCTACGCCCATGGCTAGTCATTAGAAGAAAGATATAAAGTTTGCTATTGCTAAAACAGTGAAGCAGTGAAGGCGTAATCGTACCAACTCCTACCATCAAGAAAATATACCTGGTACAGAAAATTTCTTACCAAGTATAAAAATGCGTCATATATGGACCATGGATCCTATCAGCTCTAATTTACAACTTCTCATTATTCTTCCAAACTTGACACTGCCAATTTTTTCCGCTACAACTAATTTATACGCTGGAGCATCTGTCATAGTCTGTGATAGGATGGTGATGATACTGATGATACGCAATTTCAATTCTTCGAATTACGTACCGTAACCGTTTTAGTACTGTATTTCTCCATCCAGCGAGACAATAGCTTTCCACAATTTTGCACAAAAAGTGGCAAAAATTTTTGTGCATCTATATCTTGAACGATCTTAATTTGATTCGGTGTTTGGTTTACATTGTCTTGCACTAGTGGAAGTAAAACCTGTATTGAGACACATGCAGACTCTTATCACCATTAATTAACAGGCTTTATTACCTTGCCTCTTTTAAATCGATTTCCAAACACTAATCCCTTCTTTCCAGTTTCCATCCTAAATCTTTCGTCCAGTTTATTGTAAATATTTAAAAAAATTAAAGTTTGAGTTTTTGGTCCAAAACTTTTGGATACAAAAAGGAAGACGCCATTTAGCTATGGTTTGTCGTCAGAGAAGAACGTGCTTGATGTGCAAAAATCAGTGGAGCGATAAGCCTGCCTTAAATCTAGTTTCAAGCAGTATTTGCGTAGTACTTTTTTTACTACCACAACCTGAACAGTTTTAATTATATAAGAAGAGAGATAATAAATGCATACATAGATTTCGCACATCAAATAGCAGCACGTATATATATATGTAAATATCAGAAATCTCACTTTTATAAAAGAAGAGCATAACGCATCCAAGCAAAGAGTAATGAAATGAATGAAATTTCTGCAAATCATCCTCCACAAAAGATGTATTTCTTTAAAAATGATAGTGACTTGATTTTTTTTATCATCATTACAACGGAAAACATCCGCTATAGTTAAGTAACTTTCTACACTAATCTTGATTCAAGATTCTTACACTTTTTTGTTATGTATCATCATCATGTGCGCAATAAAATCAAGTAGTCTATCGTAGTGGCAGTTAAAGTAGGAGTATACTCTTCAAATTTATTAANATCAAGTAGTCTATCGTAGTGGCAGTTAAAGTAGGAGTATACTCTTCAAATTTATTAACGTGCAAATGAAATATACCATGCGAAAAAAATTTCTCTTCTTCTCCTGAAATAATATGCAGCTAAAGGACGACTGATAGAGCTGCCATAATTGTTGTGATGATAATATTGTAGCAGTTTGAATTTGAATTCTTGTGCTAGATCCAAAAAGTTGCAAGGCCAGATAATTATTATTACGTAAGGAAGCAACATATTCTGCTGACTAGAACACAAGACGTCGATATATACATAGATATAGACACACTGCTTAATGTTCGTTTCGTGGTAATAACGATGAATACGTTTTTTAAATACATGGTACATGGGCCGAAAACGAACATACCGTTGTTGTTGTCTCTAATGATCACAATACACATAGACATTTTGATAACTCAGCTCAGGCCAAGCTTAGACCTTACTGCGCATCACGGGTATTTGCTAAATAATGAAACTTTTATCATGCAAGACGCACACGAGCAGCGCATGAAAACGTTCTAATTTTACAGTTACCGAAAATTCATTTCCTTGAAAGCTATGACCGGTAGTAGCAAAGCAAAGAGGGTAGAAGTAGTCAGTCATCATGGCTGTTGTATGCGTTAGTAGCAAAGAAAGGAGAGCAAGTAAACAAACATGAATCATCAAACAATCGAAGAAATCAACATTGCTATAGTGTTATGAAAGCATTGTTGCGTCAGTTATGATTATGCTCATAAGGGCTGCTGATGACTGACTCATTCATTCATACGACAACCAGAAAAGAAACCAACAATGTTTACATTTGCTGATTGCACACAAGTTCAAAAGAATTTTACTGAGGCGACCATATTTCCTACATTGGTAAAAAACCCTACGTGCGACAAGGAACGTGTAAATCTACGTGCAAAATTGGAATGTAATTTTACGCACAACACTGTCAACAGCAGACGCAAAAACCTTTTCCGAAGTCGCCATATACCGTAAGGTTCAAGTTCATTGAAAAACAGCAGAAAGAAGATGACTGGGTGATGTAGACATTTTGAGTCAAAGTAAAAATGTACCAGAAAGAGCACCTTATCACATTACCATGGCCAGTGCCAGGCAGAACAATGCAATATACATACATATAACAACAATGACGTGTGAAGTCCTTATTAGGAATATATTATGTGATTTCACTCACGTTGGTTACGTTATCCAAACAAGATTCACTTACATAACCTGTTTCAAACTTTTCGCCCATGCATTTCGACATTATTATTTTGTAAATATCATCTACTCGTGCACGTGAAAAATATGAGGATTTTTTTTTCTTTTTGAAATTTACATTGTTTTTTAATCTACATCAAATCAAAAAGTAATAAAAATCAATGCAAAGATGAATATTTATTTGATTTTATTAGTGTCATTCGTTTGAAAACAATCCTTTTTGTAGTAACAACGTCATCATTAGATAGTGGTGAGCAGTAGTGATTGACACAAACACTTTGGCGGTTTTGCAAAAGTTGTTGATGAAAAGATGTTTGATTTAGCTCAAAGAAATCAAATGAGTTTTTTTCTGAACGCTGTATATCAAGTATCCTTTTTTGATGATACGTACCTAGGTAGCTGTGTAATGGTGTATCTGAGACAACGTCCTGTCTTGCCTGCTGACAATGCGTGGTCGGTCATGAACCTCTTGGGAAAACTATAAAAAAGGAAATTACCAGAAATGGACGGATACCGTTTCTCGAACTGCTTTTTCCTTCACGTTCGATATAAAAAAAAAGTCTTAAGATGCACTTGCAGAGATGGGAGTAGTGGTGGTGGTGGTGGGGCTCGGCTGCTGTTAATGATGGTTGTTTGAAGTATAACAATATAACAAAAGGGTGTTAAGAGTGAAGTGATATTGGTTGGTTGAATGGTAGTAGTTTTATGTAGACATGCTATATTATCTTTTTAAATAGGCTAATACATAATATTATAAAAATGAAAATAACAAAACTCACTTTTCTACAGAACTACTTCGTCATAACTGATTAACCGTTAGGATTTGCTTTCTTAAAGGACATTCGCTTTACACAGGGGGATATTATTCATAGATACTAAGAAATGGAAGAAGACAACTACGAATATCAACATAATAATCATGAATCTACCATCGTTTTTTTTCCCTTTGATTGTTGAAAGTCATTCCTATTCCTGTCTCATTGTATACTTTACAGTCATGCTTGCATGCATTTTTATCTAGCAGTAAACTTATCCCACGCTTTCTGTTCTTGCCCTTTTCTAATTTTATGTCATTTTTTACAATAAGCTAATTTCAAGAGTTGTAATGGCAGCAGGAGGAGAGTATGAGCATAATTTGAGTCGTATGATTAGTAGATACTACTGTGACGATGCAAAATGCAAGTAGTAATGAGAAATTGAATTTGCTTTCAATGAACGTTCGGTTAATATGTTACTCATTATACAATGAACAAGTACATAATTTTAATTAAGGGTTAACATATTTTCAAAATGCATTCTTCTTTTCTTAGAATAAATTTGCGGAAGTGTTTGGAGGCGGAACCATTCCGGATTCTATTGAATATATTAAAACTAGTTAAAAATCAGTTAATTTACTTGTGGTTTGTTATTAGGCACGAGTTTTTATTTACGGCAATTTATATTTTTTACAAGAGAAACAAAATATGCTACCTTGTCCGGATTGGAACGAAACTTATTTCGAATTAAAGTGTCTTGATCTGTATCTCAAGAGTATCTTTTAAATAATCAAAACGTTATCAACAAAAGATACCACGGGCTAATTATTGATGTGGGACATTGGGACATATGTACTTTCAAAAACATTACATGGATGGGATGATCATAATATGTAGCTTAGATTACATTTGTTTATTAAATATTTTTTTGAATTCATACACGTGATAATTATTGATAAAAGCAGTCAGTATTTTGAAATGAGGTGTGGAACGTGTCATTCAAAATTTATTTCTAAAAATACACCACATGCTTTTGTCATCTTACTTTGAATTTATAAAACATTATCAGTGGAAATTTAAGTGTTGCACTTTCTTACGTAAAACATTTACCTACAAATTATACCCAACATCAGTACAATCAAATTACTCATTTTTTCTGCATTATGCACTAGCACTTGGTTCTCTTCAAAACTTCAAGATGCATCTTGGCAGTTTGACAAAAAAAAATTTTAATTTTCAAAATACTTAATTTACGACACTGCACCGTTTTAGGCAGCAAAAGTTGTTATTATGCAATTATTTTTCTCATGTACTAGTCATGTCATGATCATCATCATAGCCATTGGCACCGTTAAATCTTTTGTATAGGTGATTTAATTTAATGACCGAAGAAGAAAACAACATTCTTTTCTCTATCTAGCAAAAAAGGGATTTTTGCTACTTTTGTTGACTAGCTGATACCCTTGCAAGTTTTTTTTCGTGTTAAGGTGATTGCATGCCTATTTACATAATATGCATTTTCACACTGGTAAAATCCCAGTCTTTTTTAAATTAAGAAAGGGATTTCTTCCTGTTTCAGATATCGGTCGGTTGCACTCTCATTCACATCTCTCTCACCAAAGTAAAGCAAGTAAGAGTGGGATTTTATTTTGATTTTTAGTTGTCATCTATAAATCAAGATTAACTGAATGAAAGTACAGTTAATTTAAACAAGAATTTTTGCATTCTTCACCTGTGCATGCACATCAAAAAGATGTAAAATGTGTACCTGCGTACATAGGATGAGAAAGTAAGACCGACTCACAATAGAATTGAACTCACGTTACTGTAAACTAACGCGTTGTTGACGCGGCGGTGTGGTGGGGTAGCTCACTAGAAAAATCCGATTCAAGCATTCACGCATTATTTTGATTGTACACATCCGAGTTTTCTTTCAAGTACTGTTACTGCGCCGATCTGTGCGTGATGTGGATAAATGCTATTTGCTTTCAAGTAGCAAAAAAAACAGTTTGCGGAAATTCACAGTTCCGCTGTTATTTCTGCTACGCACATTTACAGCTATGTACGTACATCATATCATCATGGTGATGATGGCATGAATGCATGCACTCTTTGCTTTTTCATCTTACTTATTTACGGCCTTTACCTTGAGCTGAGCGAGTGAAATTGCCAGCCATAATAATATTAGGACTACAATGGTTACTACTACAACTACCGTTTAAACTTGAAATGTTCTTGTATTGAACTCTGAAATGCCCTCGTGGTAACTTTCCTGCTTGATTGTAGAAGAACAAGCTCATAGTCATGAAAGTAGAAATGTACGTACGTACAAAAGTAAATTTGTTGGTCTCGTTGTGATGATGATAGTGATTTTGTCATTCAAAAAATCAGTTTTGTTCAGGTTACCATGTGTGAAAAAAAGTATAACTGATATGCTTTCTTTTTTTTTAAACCAAAAGCCTGAAATGAAATTGAAACAAAACATTATGTGTGTGCACGATTTCATAAAAATTCAATCAGATAAGTGTAATTCAACTAACAATGTCATACAACTGATTTACAATTACAATTTAGTGGTGTGGTGGTGGTGGTGTCATGCTGCATTCATTTAACAGCAGATCATTCATTCGATGTTTTACAATGTACATTTGCATTTAATTAGTGATTAAGTTGTGAAATGCTTTGAAAATTTAACGTTTGATGACACAATTTTTTTTATTTATTTTGAAGTGTGTGTCATGTTATGTTGTTTGTAAGTCTATATGATTGACTACAGGGTGCACATATGCATTTTGCATTAATGCATCATTACGTTTAAGAACAGTATTCAAAATTTTCTGATTAGACTGCACTCTCCAAGAAGTAAAAAAAGTGGACAAAGAGATAAGGTCAAACACACATGTATACATACAGTCTTTACATATCTTTAATGCACTTTTTACCCTTAACTGTTCATTAAGATGCATTTCATATAAAGATACTTAATATATGATTATTTAATCAGAATATTGCAAAAATTAGCACTTATATTTTCTGCGGTTGTAATTTCATTTGTTATGCATAATATGTACTTAATGGATTAAGTGGCTCTAGTGATAGCAACTGGTCAAAATAACTGGCAATGATATAAGCACAAGTCCATTGTCATGCAATGCAGCATTTTTTTTAGTAACTTGCAAGTGCAAAGAATTTTATACAGTTGTAAATAACTCCGTTTCAAGCAAAATACCTAAATATTTAACTAATTGTTTACAAAACCATACTTGGTAAGCCAAAAGCGTTAGGGATTTTCCATGATGGCTTCATTCCATTGACTTCATTAACATTCCAAGTCAAGTGCAGCTCATTTTTACTAATTTTTGTCTTTGAGTTGTATTTCTGTTTGAGTAAAAAGAAAGGTTCGCTTAAGAAACGCGAGTATTTTTAAGTACACACTTCTTGTATGTACTGTAAAAATATCTTGAACGAACTAATATCATGGGAAATTATTGCGTGTAAGTATTTATATTTAACCGCAGTATGTCATGTTTTCAATACCTATATTAATCATTTTAGTTTTTTATTCTAGCTCGATCAAATGAAAATGACTTATCTGAAAACAACTCTATTCAAATAACTCTATTTGATTTATGTTATACACCTAGTCAGATTTGCAAAATTTGTCAATGGTCGACTTTCAAAAGTTTGCATGCTAATTTTTCAACCATTCATTCCATAAAATATCAAAAATGATTGCTATTGCCACATTGCTGCCGAGTGTTGATTCAAACTGCACTAGATATACATGCATACAAAAAGTAAAGCAATTTTGCAACAGGATGGTATTGAATTGAATAGGTGCAAGGAAGGGGAAATCACTCTCACTTTTAATACTCAGAGCCACTTTTATATTAGCTCAAATGTACAAGTTCACTTTCAGTTCATTACTTTTGCTCTTGTCATCATCCCCACCAGTGTCAAAACTCATGATTCATTGCATGGCATTGCAAGCTTCAAAATAAACAAATAAAATAGTAACAGAGTTGGATTGAACGAAAGAAAATACAGTTTATTTTTCATTATCTTGTGCAATCTTTGTCAAATGATCAAGTTTCAAGATACACAGTAAAAATAATATATTATGTATAATAATAATATGTGCATAAATACATACAACTTATTTTACTCCACACGATTTCAAATTAAATTCATACATTTTCAGAGGCAAAAGTGTATGTGCATATGCATGAGCTATGTATAATAATAATGATATATAGTCTATATAAATAATGTCTAGATATAACTAGTATTCAAGGCGCAACGTATTGCATCCCTTATCAAGTAAACAGCATCGATTTCATATGTGTCCTCATTGTCAACCATTAAAAACATGCTTTCGGCCAAAGGTTGTTGAGTAATAATGATAATGGTAATAAGAGTATAGCTTTTTTTTAAAAAAAAAAAATGCTCTATGTATATTTACTTTGATTTTTTTTATTCATTACATTACTGAACATTGACCTTTTTCACTTTGTTTTAGAGAATCTTATAATATTATATGGTGATGATGAGGGTGATGGTGTGACAAGATACAGTGCACATTTACATATTGGTAATTTTCAGGAGCATTTTGAAAACATTTTATGCATGTGGTGATGATGAGGGTGATGGTGTGACAAGATACAGTGCACATTTACATATTGGTAATTTTCAGGAGCATTTTGAAAACATTTTATGCACTGGCTACTGGCTGACTGACTAACTACTGCTGCATGACTGACTGCACATTAGACTAAAATGAATTTCCTAGTTAGTCTTGATTACTTTTTTATTATTGAAGAAATTCATTGCAACGGTCATTGACATAATTAGTGCTAATAAAGATAGTTTTTAGTACCAACATCAACTATCAACATATACTATCTGTACAGTCGTGTGGTGACAGGTGTGTATGTTGTTAACAACAAGCATATTATAATGTTCATTCATACTTTCTTATTATTACTACAGTGTTTCTTTATTGGTGTGGCTGGCTTCTTGAAAAAAGATGGATGAATTTTGATGATGGTTGCATGGTGGCGATGTGGTAAATAGTAAATTTTTATAACGGTACACTATTTGTCAGCAGAATGTTTGCTGATGCTACTATCAACTATTAGAATAGGCAGTGAAACTGATTTGGTTTCTTCACAGACCAGTGCACGGTTACACTGCACATGTTATCATTACTTGTTACATAAACCGTCATTTTATAATAGTATAATAAATGCCTATGCATTCCCTGCTAGACTGACATGACAGTTTTGTGATGTTGTTAATGTTGATGATAAAATGTGATGACCACATTCTCAAAAAGTGCATGTGGTAGACTGTATAATATTTAGTTTTAAAAAAGTATAATCATTGTTCTATTTCAAACATTGTCGTATGATGTACATATATTCAAAAATATGTGATAATTAAGTAAGATTGAAAAATCAATAAATGTAGGTAGCTACTAGCTGATAATTTTTGACTTAATTCATGCATGCAACTCATTGTCATCACAATGCTTGCATAACATTCGGCTTTCGAAACATTAAACAATTACGACCCCTGTTGTATGGATGAAGCAACCAAAAGGAAGAGACTGAAAAGTATGGCTATTTGCGATAGATGCTTTGGATCGCCTTATTCGCGTGCTGCTAGCAAAAAGTAGAGCTATTTACGATGAGTTGTCGCAAATAGTGTAGGGCTAATACAAGATGCTCTTCCCCATGAATTTAGCCTAATAAATGCAAGTGCCAAAGTAGAAGTTTTCAAAACCCTGTAGACGTTGCTACATCCACATGAAGGTTCTATGCATGTACGAGGTGAAAAAAATTAATCTGGGTGCGATATATGTAATAAATATGCGAAATTGACGATGAATGCAATATTAAATGTAACATTGTAGTGGTTAAAAGGTCATGGATGCGTTTTACACGAGGATGAAACTAATTAAACCTAAAATTAAGATACTTGTGCTAAAATAACAAAATACTGGTCCAGCTGATGTTCGTTCGAAAGAATTACGATACTGATAATCAGAGTAGTTATTGATCATGTCGACTCTCCGACAAGCTGGTTG
>JAHZMZ010001691.1:5525-17322 GCA_027743805.1 Lepidocyrtoides sp. E14
TGCAAAAGTCTGTAACATACATATATGTACACTCTACAATACCGTAAACTTTAAATCCCAATAATATCTACATGCATATTATACAAACTTGCTCTACAATAATTATTCGTGCGCAGTTATTTTATCTTTGCATATTACTTATATTCACTGCTTGCATACTATCAGTTTAGCTGCACACGTTCTACACACGTACAACACAACAATGAACAAAAGTTATTATCACAATCATCATCTGTAATCTCTTTTTTCCAACAACTGCAACTCTCTTCCATCCTGTTTTGTTTTCAATTGAAAGGGAAATCGTAATAAAAAGTGAAACAAAAATACATGCATACGTCTGAAAAGATTAAATGATAATCTCTTTTTTCCAACAACTGCAACTCTCTTCCATCCTGTTTTGTTTTCAATTGAAAGGGAAATCGTAATAAAAAGTGAAACAAAAATACATGCATACACTGAAAAGATTAAATGGTAAGTTTTTAAGTTAACACTGTGTGAACTAGTTTGCTTACGTACTTTCTTAGGCATTCATTTTAATACGAAACTATAGTACAAAATTGGAGTTTTGTATATAAACAGTTTAACAATAATTTTATTCTAGATTATCAGAATATTATAGCTATATAGACCCATTTTTGCATTATTCACTCACCACAATCATGTGAAGGTAGGTCTAATTCATTTTTCCAATTTATTACTGCTGGTCAGCAAACTGGAATGTGCTTCTCAATACATATAGTTTGTTTTGCATTTGAAAATTTTTTGTTACGGTTTCGCGTGAGTGACCTATATATTTTTTTGCTCATCATTTGTGCTCTATTCAGCTGTAAAACACAAAACAAAAGTGTAGTAGGTAGTATTATCATTACCGTGTGCCCATGTGCGATGCGAAACGTGCATAAATATTATGCACATTATAGGTAGCAAGTAGTAGTAGGTATTTATGACGGCACTGGCTTAACAAACAATGAAAATATATTAGTATATATGTATGTAAGCGCCAATAGCGTACGTGACAAGGCACACTTCCCGATACTTGAATATTTTGAAATTTGGAATATTTATTCATGGTGTGTAGAGCGTGATTGATGAACTGAAAGGCTTAAATAGATCATTATTACAATAAACGTGTTCCATGGTTTAATTAAATTGAAATTGTAAAATCATAAATTGGAATTTTGGCAGTTTGATTACTTTTTTTGGAAATTGGCAAGACTCAAAAAATGTTATGAACCTAACCAAATAGCAGAGCTATATTATACTGTAATCTAGTTACGTTAATGCGTATAGGTGTGCTGGGGGTTACCAGTGCAGAGTGTGAGAATTGAATGGAACTGGGTAGACTACTTTTTAATAGTATTTATTTTTTTCATGGAAAGAAATAAGTTTAAATTTCAAGGTTGTTTTCGTTTCACCTCGTTACTCTCGTTTTTTTTGGTCCAGTGAGTTTATAACGTTTACCTACATGTGCCCGTACGCGGTCTGATTCTGACTCTTTTATGCAGAGGGGAATCATATTACATCAAATATATATTTCATTGGAATGCCTAACTGACTGAAGGTATAATTCTTCATTTAACTCCATGTGATGTGATCATCAACAATACTTCTTCTCAAGGAAGAGATTTACCTATTTTGGCTGCCAAAAGAAATAATTCACGAAAATCATGAATTGGCAAGTAGCTGGAAGCATATTATCCGTAAGTGGTTAATTTTTACAACTAAATTTTCAAAAGATTAAAATACAATTGAGATTTGTTATAAAAGTTGCATATAATTTTTTTCATAGATATCTGGATTGACCGTTCTAATAATTTCCATACTGCTTTTGCGAGATGGAATCCAGCATCAAAATGCAAAATGGGAAGTTCAAAATGCGCCATATCTCCGGAATGGCTACGATATATTCTGGGATCAATTTAAATTTGATGAGGACATTCTTATTGTCATTGCATCCTTATCAATCCTTGTTGGAACTGTGCAGTTTTTCCTACCATTCATGTTTTGCTGTTTGAGGAACAACGTAAGGCGGTGTTGCATAAATTTTTAACAAGCTTCATATATTTTAAGGTCTCATCCGTGCAAGTATGCCTGTGTTTTCCAACTTTTTCAGGATCTAAAGCGAAATATTCAGCTGTGGATTGGAACCAACTTGGTACTCGCCCTAGTTGCCACTGCATGTTTCGTTTTGGCAATGTTTTACAAAATTGGTTCGGTGGGGATGAAAGGCCCTGATCATGTCGGAAGACTGTCAGCTCTCTATGACGAATGGACCTATGACAAAGGCCTGGCTTACTGCATCATCATTTTTTGTGATATGGTCGTGCTCTTTCTGACGACAATGATGATGGGACGTTGGAGTTGCAACTTAAGTAGAAGGGAGCGACACGATAGAAGTTTGTATTGAAAATCTTAAAACACTTTTTTTTGCCTCTTCTTTATTGTCAGAGATCTTACAATTTATACTTGGGTCTACTTACCTAGCTGTCTCATTTTTATGGAGTAGGATTGAAACATATTTATACAGATTTTTCACGCTTTTTATTTTCTCTGAAAGTTATTATTTTCCAGGTTCAAAACAGATGAAAATGCGGTACAATATTAAAAAAGAATCTGTACTTTATCTTTTTTTGCTGGCATATTGCCTTTTTATAAATGATAGCTGATGTGTAACAAGTCGTACAAATACAAAACTGTACAATCAATCAAGTATGCATGCAAACAAAAAATATAGCATTTTGCAATTAAATATATATAGAAATCAACACATGTAAATACAAATGCATATTAGCAATGTATTATGATAAATACACATATTACGTATACATGAGTATGTTACAGAATCTTAAGAAACAATAAAACGCAATATTTTTATGGAAATTTTTATTTTTTCTTTATTTCGTATTTTCTGTGAAGTTGTTTTCTGATTTACTCTAATTATTGCAACTGAATCAAATAAAAAGGATACCATCAATAAGTACCAAGGCTATGTTTCAACTGATAAACCCTTTCTCAATCTTTAAAATTTTTGGGTGAAGAAAAACGGTCATGTTTCTAATCTTTCAATTCCATCTGTGTACTTAATTCTTAGGTTTAGCATTGTATATACTGTAAAAGCAATGCAATATATAATATGTATCTTTAATAATATATACCATTAATCATCAACAAAAATGTA
This sequence comes from Lepidocyrtoides sp. E14, assembly GCA_027743805.1. Lineage (NCBI taxonomy): Eukaryota > Metazoa > Arthropoda > Collembola > Entomobryomorpha > Entomobryidae > Lepidocyrtoides > Lepidocyrtoides sp. E14. The sequence continues at coordinate 8,704 of JAHZMZ010001691.1, forward strand.
TATGTACTTACTTATTTATTGCTTTTGATAAATTGTCATAAAATAGGAGTAAATCCATTGTTTGCAAATCGAACTCTGTTCCGCTTCCACTTGGTACTCAACATGTTTCCCTGCTGCATGCATGTGCATATCATCATTAGATGCACCGCTGCTGCTACTTGCTTCAATGAGATAATCTAGAGGCTTTATACCTTCTGTGGAAATGCATATATGAATTAATTCATAGTTTTCTCATAAAAATAAATCTCAATCTACTTGTCTGTATTGGAATCTTGTATACAGGTCTTTCATTAATCCCACATAATCACAACTATCAGAATTAAATAATGGGAACTTTGGTAAACTAAATGAATATGCAGCGTAGGTATAAATTTATATATTTACTCCCACTACACGCTTCAACTTCTCGTCTACACGATTAAAAACGTTTCTACACTGTTGCAAAGTTGAACCTGAAAAAAAATAACGTGGATGAACTGAAATGGCCATGAAAAGTGACTTTGACACTGATGATAATGCCCGCTTATAAATCATTAAATTATCATAATTTTTCTCGGGTTGCTTGATGTGTGCATTATGTACTTCTTCATTGTATAATATGTATTACTGCACACTTTTTATTTTAATTTAACTATTCCTTCAAAATGTCTTTATTATTTATTTTTTGCCGTACCTACCTGTTGCGAGATTCGCCGGCATAAATTCGGTCACCTATATAAACTTGAGCGGAACTTGTCACTTTCTCAAATCCACATCCGCTCTAGTGGCAAGAAGATTTCTAGTCGTGCAAAAAGCTACTTTTAAAAATATAGAATGAACCAGAAGATTTTTTCAGTTTGCCTTTTGGCAATGTGCTTTGCCACGGTAAGTTGGTGTACCTATACACATTTAGCTATTTTCTCAAAAACGTAGGATGTTTCCCAATTACCAACTTAAACTTATTTCAACATTTCATACAGGCTTCTACGGCAAGTATTGACCCGCGCTCAGAGTTGATAACGGACCCCAATATCCGTCTTGAAGAAGCTGTCCGATCTGTTCGTCAGCTAAACCAAGGACCCATTCAGGAAACCGTTAGGAGCAACTTGTTGGATGGTCTCTATCGAATGGCCAACGCCAGTGCTGTTGCTGGAACAAATGTAAGTTGCAACGAATTTCTGGTGGAATGGAAAATTTTTAGCACCAAGTTGCAAAAACTTTTTAAATTTTAGGTAAGCAGGGCAGCTGCCACCGTTATTCGTGGTTTCGTACAAGACAGTTTCAACATTGGTTCCATTGGAGCGTACATCCCCAGACTTATCTTCCTTGATGGACCCTCCCAATTTATTGAAACCATGAGGTTGGTACGACAAGGTCAAATCCGACTTCCCAATGACATGGATTCGGCCATTGACACTCTCATCAACTTTGCTGGATCCGTTCGTGACTCTCAAATTCCCGGAAACATTGTCAATCCATTTGTCAGCTTCTTCCCCAACATATTCAGAGGAGCGGAAACACTTGTCGGCGAGACCTTACTTAATGTGTTTGCATGGCTGTCTCCAGTTCAACCGGGAGATATTAACCCAGGCAGTCTTAACACTTACTTGAACCGATGGGACTCCAGCACCACAACACAGAGGGCTACTCCAGGAAGCGTTATTTAAAAGAAAAGGCTGAGAGGAGAAAAGCTACAAAAATCGACAAAATTCTGAGAGCTTTCTCTTTTGCAAACCCCTCTTTCTTCAACACGTTTTGTATCTGTCTCTTTATTCTTCTTTTTTTTGGATAGCTAGATTTTTAAATGGTTTTGCCTTTTTATTTGCTTGCATGTGTTTTCTTTATGAAAATAAATGAACTGAGAATTGAGAATGCTATTGAAGTAATATACCATTGACCAACCTTCATAAAATTTATTTTGGCATATCATTTTGGTATCCATTTATTTTACAGGGTGTAGTTATTAATTACAGTCCTGAGAAATTTAAAAAATATAAATATTTGAAAAATGACTCCGCTAATTTTGTAGCATCATGTCTAAAATCGATGACTTCTTCAAAGATGAACCGCATTATTCAACTCTTGGGGTTTGCAGGTCCCATTTTGGAATTAATCTCTACGATGATGGATGAATAACCAGGAAATTATATCGACAGCATTGGCGGTTGTATCAAACATGTTTAGTATCCATACACATCAGAATAGCTGGTACATGCTACTATGATAATGGGTAGTTTTGAAATCAATGATAGCTAGTAAATCAACTGCGCTTGAACAATGGAGACGAGCCTATCACCATTGCTAAAATAACGGAAACTGACTCACCACATGTCATGTTGCTGCTCATACATAAAGTACCTACGTATATTAATCAATTTATAAGGTCAGTGGATAATGACACATGTCCCTATACTGTGAATATATTATGCACGAGGGATATACGTATAAATTTGCCGAAAAAACTGTGTCATATAAAAGCACAAACTTGTATGCAAGTTGAACCCGTTTGTTGAGTAGTAAAAGTGAGATCACCATCATCTCATCACCAGATAATAATAATTAGGAACCATGACTGGACCTGGCAAGAATCTTCTTTTTGGTGCCATTGCACTAGCTTTATTTTCTGTGGTAAGAAAAAATGGCCGTGAAAAGTGAAAATATTTCCTGTCAAAAAATTGTAATCGTTTTTTCTTGTAGGTTTCTGCCATAGACGATATGAGTATTATTGACCAAATGACTGAAAATGGAGAGGTCGCCCATCGACTGAAAATGGCTATCAAGGCTGCCAAGCAGATTGAAAACGGTCCCCTTCAGGAGACTGTGCGCAATAACTTTTTGACCTCTTTGTATCTAATGGCAAATGCGAGTGCTGTTGCTGGAACAAATGTAAGTCGTGCCGCTGCCACCGTTATTCGAGGTCTAGTTCAGGACAGCTTCAGTCTTGGATCTATCGGAACTTACCTTCCTCGTAAGAAAACCGAACCTTTTTGGGGGCAACACGATACATCCAATATATAGTTGGCACTAGCAGTGATTGGCATTTTGGCATTACCGTAAATTTTTTTAATGGGTCACAATTGCTAATGTTCCAGGTTTGATTTTCTTGGACGGGCCTACACAATTTATTGAAATGTTGAGACTGGTTCGAACTAATCAGATTCGTATACCAACGGTGAGTAGGAGCTGAAGAAAATATTTTTTAAGGCTGCACCATTCACCATGTGAATTTCATATCATGATGACATTTTGGTTCGCTATATTTTACAGGACATTGATAGTGCAATGGACACATTGATCAACTTTGCATCAGCCGCTCGAGATTCTAGTGTGGCAGGAAACGTGGTTAACCCATTCCTCCAGTTCTTCCCGAACATTTTCCGTGGTGCTGAGACCCTTGCCGGAGATGTATTGTATAATGTATTTGCATGGTTGAGCCCAATTAATCCTGGAGACATTAGCGCTGTGAGTGTGAATACTTTCAACAACCGATGGGATTCTCGTAGTACTACGACTAACAAACCGGGTGGTATTGGAGCGTGAGAAAATAATGTTACTTGAGAATCTAGTTATGGAATATTTTTATTTGTTTCCTTTCGATTATTACAGTTATGTATAAACTTGATTCCTAAATTAAATGAATTGCGATGAACTTTTTTAAATTCATTTTGTTGTGTCGAGCTTTTCTTACTCATCTTTATCACTTTATCAATCACCAGTCATCAACTTCATTTTCTTTATATCTCGATATATGCATTAAGCATGTACAGGTATAAAATATTTACATTAGAAATGAGATGCTCTAATTTGATGATGATGGTGATGGTGAGCATAGATGCAGTGAGGCGATGGAAGAACAATAAAGCGAATATCATGTGTCCGAACCGACAGTCGCCATTTTTCATGTTTCATCAGACGTATTATATAAAAAAAATAACAGCGCGAAATTTTCAGTCCAACTTGATTCCTAATTTATATCTATACAAGGGATCGTGCATTGTCTCACCTACCAGGTCTAACTGATTTCATGTGTTGACATTTTGGTGCCATTAAAACTGTATTTTGTATCAAATGGTGGCCATTGGTTTGGTTCTAAAACTGATAGTTTGGCTGAATAAGTGACGATTTTACTATTTGTCTTTCCTTCCAATTGGTTCTTATGTACAGTTACATAAAATATGATGCTTGCCAGTATAAGTCTTGGCAGATCGGCAGTTATAAACCCACGGTCCCAGAAGCAAAAGCCGCAGGTTAGGAAGACGAGAGCTACGGCCCTTTAAAGGCCATCATTTAAGCTAAGTACGAAAAACAAAATATACACTTAAAATATGAGACCAAATGCTGACAGAAGATATTTCTTATTATCAATGTGTTTGTAGACACATAAGCAAAGCCCATGTTGATTGTTGATTGATGACACATAAAATCATCCAAACCGGATAAATGATATTCTTATTTACGCGTCTTTATATCCTGTGAATTTTTCATTTTCAATACACATGTATATGTGTACTAATTGGTTCAATATTGTACTATTCATGGACTTATTTTCACCAATAATCGTTATTTTGTGTCATTCTTTATGAGAAAGCAAATAATAATCGTGTCACATACCATTTAGTATTTGCTCTTATCTCATCTTACCGTTAAAAACCAATGCATTGGTTATTTTCCTGCTAAATATATTGTGGACTAAATTATTATAGGCAAGTGTGTAATCATCAAAAACATACACTACCTACGCGTTCCCAACCGACACCGTACTGACACTGCAAATGTTATGTCGCATGCTGTATTTGTATTTTATAAAGTTTATTGATGATAATAATGAGCAAATGAAAAAATCGTCCAAAAATACCATCATACGTACATTCATTCATTTTCTATACTCTTTTGTTAGTTTGTTCGAACCCACATGGACCTACCCACCACAAATCATTTACTGCACCCACATCCGTGTCATCAACGCACTTAAACACTTAAAATTCATCATATTATAGTGGTAATCACGATCAAGTATTTATTAATAATTGTAAAGTTTACATAACTCATGCATGAGTGACGTACATGTGTTTATGTTTTATACAGAAAAACGTTTTCGAACAAACAGTCGGTTAAAATATAAAACTTCAACAAAAAATCTAATCAATGTAATCAAGGTATATTGATGATTTTAAAAGGTTTTTTGCTGCATCATCGCTATTTTATGTTAGTAATCATAGGTCATTGCCAACGGCCCATTGGTAATTATTTTATTTATGAATATAATTATAAAGGATATAAAATAATATACACGGATTTTATTTACTTTATATACGAAATTTTGCTCTTTGCTGAATATGCCAACTGATTACAGTTTACTGTAATCGCAAGTTCAGCTCTACTACTATACTCTCCTCGTCCTAGAGTGTTAAGGTCATAGTTTCATATATTATGTTCACAAAATTTGTAAAATCTAGCAGCGGGATAGCTTCAGTTCCTTTAATTTAAAAGATAAAATTGTTTGTTTTTTTCTTTTAAACTTGCTTGTGCAAAGTGGAAACATAACTAAAGTAGAAAATGCTTTTCAGGAGTATTTTTAGTGCCAGGCCAGGAAATTTAAAAATTTGTACATAATAGCTGGAGAACTACACTCTCGATATTATTCTGTTCCATATTCCATACATTCCATCTGAATCAATCATTTGACATAACTTTAATTTGCATTAGTTTTTAAGATGTCGCGAAGTCAGGAAATTCAATTAAATGCAACCTGAAGTAATAAATACGCATTCCACTCTCCATCCTCACTGGTTTATGCTTAACAATATGGTGCAGCAGTATGTAATGTCATTATCTGTATTTCCTTTAGATAATACAACGAGAAATAAAACAGAAGAATTCGTTTACAACAACTAGTCATGCACCTTCTTAGTTCCTATTTCTTATCGTTGATTTCAAATTAAAAATTAAGCCATGCATTATCAGGCGTTTTAAACAATAGATAATAGATTTGATCAAACAGTAAAAATTTGCCATGAATTTTTTAATAGTCATATTTTTCTCAGAATGGTGTTCTGGGAAGGTCAATTGTATTTAAGTTGCAACTCAAACGGTTATTAGCCTTTCAGTCTATAAAACGATTTTATTGCATTTAATTACCACCGTAAGTAAGTGCATAATCCATAAATAATTATGACCTAACACAGTAACCGGTAATGAGCCACCTATTTAGCTTGATGAATGGCCACTTCACTTTGTTTCGTCGCTTCTCGTAGTGAACAGTTTTTAGTCTATACCCTGTTTCTGTAATATTAATTTCGTCGCAGCTAATAAAAATGCGACGACTTTTGCATGAGACTATTTACATATTATATTTATTATAATCGCCACAAGTTCTTGAAAGCGTTTCAAATGCTTCTCCCAACCAACTTGGATGAGAAGTTCTCATTGAGGAGAACCGAACAATCGCTACTAGGGCTTTCCCAACTGCAATGAATTGCATCATTGAAACTAGAAGGGAGACGGGTGACAGGTTACAATGGTTCAGAGAAAGGTGATGAACTCATATTTTACAAAAAGACCATAAACTTTCAATAATTTTTAGCTCATTTCATTATAAAGATATGAAAGGATCTGTAAACAGAAGGTCATCATATCATATTATGCATCATGGATGGACTTGCGATAGTTGGTAAAGATGAAAGATACCGCTTGTTTATGATGAAGACCATTATGATAAAAAAAAATAAGGATGATCAATGAACTCACCTACACATTGAAAAGATATTTTCTTTGGTCCTACAACTATGAATGTAATTTTAAGGATTTATGCAAGTAGCTCACAAAATTAGAAAGCCTGCTTTCATGAGTTCTAAAAAAATTGTTTTCGCTGATGACAAAATGCAGAAAAAATGCATGGCTGCCCACTGCATAATAATTTCTCTTGCTCATTGTTGTGTCACTCTTAAAATCCCAAAAGTTCATCGGCATTTGCATTCACTAATAAATATCTAAGAACAGTTCATAATGGAAAAATAAATGACCATAAAAATAGGTAGTCCATCTTCAAGAGCCCATTTGTTAAACTACTCAGATTAGATGGATACATATAATTAGTGACACTAGTCGTACATAATTAATTACTACGTGGTTAGAAAGTTATCTTGCGTCTCCGTCGTCACATTTACTGTCTTTTCCACAAGAAACCAGTTGACAAATGGCATTCCGTCATTTTGTAGACAAGTATAAATCGCGTGTAATCATGTCATTGGAAATCATTGCTTAAAATAAAAATATTGCGACCACTTTTATTTCAAAGAAGCAAATAGAATTTCATGGTTCTGCTGACCAGATTCCATTCTGCATAATCATTATCCAGTAAATTTTTTATTACCGATAGTGAATTGCACATTACAATAATTGTCGAGATTATTTATTTGATGGTGAGTCCTCTTACTTTTGCTATACTATTTAAAACATTTTTGTCATCATCATGTGGAAAATTTTATTCTCTTGTGAGCATTAAAATAAAGTATAAAATGAAGTCATCTCTTTCTCAAACAGGCATTGTACAAGCCTGTTCTACAATCTACACGCGGAGAAATTACATGTCACATTTTGACATTGCAAACAAAACTACAAAGCCATCTGCAGACAGCGGAGAGACGATCATTTTCTTTAAATTTACATGCTTTACAACACAGCAAATAGAAAGAACATCCCTATTAAAAGACAAAGACGCATTTACATGCAATGCTAGTATTATTGTATAAATATTTGCAAACAAGGCTTTTTAAATTACTGACAACTTGTGGTGGTCGTGTGTTGTGGTGACCGATATGCTCACCTACACTGCACGCAATGTAAAATAGTTTAAAGATGAACAAATACTTAATCGGTAGATGGACGTAAGTAAAATGACAAAGCCGAGGTAATAATAAGGTGCAATAAAAAGCCAGCTAAAAGAGGAGCCGTATGCGTATTTTAATTCCATTCCAACAGCGCAGCATAAAAACCCCAGCATAAACTTACAGCAGCAGCAGCCGTAATAAAATTTATTTTTTTCTCGCTCAGGTATCTGTTTTTTAAAGCATAATAGCCATAATGATGATCATTGTGTAATTTAATGTAATGTTAAAAATACACTTTTGTATTGCTTCTTCGTCAGCAGGGATCCAACATAATTACAATACACATAATAAACATCAAACAAGTCACGTGATTTACAAGGTGCAGTCACAGCACTAGTAACAACAAGATTTGGCTACATTGGCTGTTGGGAAAAATTCCATAATAGATGATACTTATTCTTAATTCATATACCTGCGTAACGTACTATATTTTTTCAAAGAATTTGCGTGCCTGTCTACCTGAATATTAGAATAGTAATACGTCATTATGTAATTACCGATAAAATGATGGGCATGAAGACGTCGCGTCGTTTCTGTTTGGAGACGTTGTTGGAGAAGCTATTTTGTATTTTTACCTATATTTTTACAATTACACACATACCATTATTTTTTTCCTTGTGTTCATTCAATGTAACGAAGCAAAAAATATATCGGATCGTAACAAAATTATGTTGTTGAAATGCTTTATTTTTTCATGGATAATACCGACTCAGGCAGTGAGACAGCAAAAACTCAGGTGTGTGTAATTCCG
>JAHZMZ010001692.1:0-23709 GCA_027743805.1 Lepidocyrtoides sp. E14
AAACTACAAAGAGCCAAAGAAAAGAAGCTAACCGAAAGTATGGATGAAAGTCCTGAAGACGTTAGGACGCAGAATCTCAGGGAATCTGAACTTCTCACTGGTATTTTCAACGGGAAAACTGTCATGAAACATGAAATCCTTTCAGATGTGAAACAACTTGAACAATTAGCACATTTGCAAGAAAGCTTGGTAATTTAAAGTTTTGCTGTCTTTAGACTATGTGTCGTAGTGATTTTGAAAGACATATTAGATTTGACATGTTATTACTGTTTGAATTGTCTTTAGGAATGGTATGCTGATGTTGTAAAAGAAGTTGCAAACTCTTTCTACTCGAATCCTGACTCGGAAATTGAGATTAAGGAGCTATCCAAAAAAGTCCTTAAGCTGGCAGTACTATTTCAGGAACTAGCAGATATTTGTTTATTGGTTTTGCATTTAGAAATACGTGTGCATTGTTTCTTTTACTTACTGCCAATGGCACAAAAGGGCGAGTTTTCTCCAAATGTAGATAGTCAGAATTCAGACAGCGAAGTCGTCCAGTTGAATAAAGACTTATCTAACATAGAATATATTCTCAACACCTCGCTACAAGCTGTAAAAACCAGAGTAAGCATTTAAGAAGAAAAAAAAAATTCAGATGGTAGGTTAAGAAAATACTAATAGTATTTTTCTTTGTTTTCACTTCTTCACAGTACATATTCCAAGGTTTGGGCCAACTCATATCGACAATACTTATTGGTGGGGCTGAGCATATTCAACGAATTAACGACAATGGCGTAAAGAAAATGTGCCGTAATATTTACGCAATTCAACGGACTCTTTGTGAAATAACTAACCAGCCCGAACATGCTATGGATCATGCAAGGCAATACTACGAACTATTTACTTTAACCCCTGAAGTAAGCCTCTCTACACACTATTTCTGGATTTCACGGTAGAATTTTTAAATGTTGTACGCGTTCAAAAAATTATTCATTTCTGGACTTCTTTGTTACAGGAACTTGTTGACGCAATCTTGGAGAAAGGCCCACAATTCAAAGAACTTGAATACATGAATGCCTTGAAACTGTTATTTAAAAGTAAACCTGGCTACAAAACGCAGTCATTGGATGAACATTTGAATCGATTGTCAAACATATTGGGAGACGTTGGTGTTGTCGTGTAGTGCAAAGTACAAGTACGTGATTCACTTTGGGTTTGGATGGGTCGATTTGAGTGGTGACCGTGAACGGCTTTTTGAAAAAAAAAATGCATTTTTTTCTTGTGAGATTTTAGACTGTGGAATATTTAGCATCAAGCTTCCTATTACAAGTTACCATAAAAATCTCTGTAAAAAACGTTTCATTGTGAAATACTTGGCATAATAGTATAATTTTAAAACTACATATTCAAAAAAACTTGAAGTTAATAAGCCGAGTTGTCAATTGTTCTATCATCTTAAATTCCAAGGAGGTTTTCAACAAATTATTAAGCGAACGGCAAAAAATACGAAACTTGGTGCTTCATGAATTTTTGCTTCCATTTCTGAAATTGATACGTAAACATTTTGTGTTAGTCCATGCATGTATGCTTTTCCTGTGTTCGTTTTAAAACTAAATCCATATTGTAGAACTACATAATATATTGAATATATACATTGTCAAATTGTGTAGCTAAAATTTTTGTAAATTTGCAAGCGCTACCGACTACTTTAATGTTGTATGATTTTGTATCAAAGAAACAATGTATCTGTAAACGCAAGACATGATTACCGTGTTCTGCTAGTTAAATGGTACACTATAGTTTGTATTATTTATGAGTTATATGGATGGGCTGTGCCAGTGCCACTAAAATTATATTGCAATAAATTAAAACACAGTAATAATAATAATAATTCTTTGACTGAACGATTTATGCAATGCTACGAAACATTAAAAAGATCATTGCAAATTTAAATACTGATGTGTTTATTTTTTATTCATTGGTCATAATAGTCATAATGGTCATAATACACATTTTCGCATTCGACTTGAAACAAACTTTTTGTTCAGGGAATTTCCCCTTTTCTCTTTTCGTATTGTAGAGTAACAATACATAATAAAATAATAATAATAATAATAATAACATTAAAAATTCTGTACAGCCTCCTGCTCACATTTATCGTTATTTTCAAAATTATGGACACTATGTACATTATTATCATCAAGTTAATATGTATAAAGTAAAAATACCATTAGATGAACTCAAGGCGGCAACAGCCGGCAAACAGCTTTCATGCAAGAAAAAATCTGAACTGAACGAAAGTACCATTAACATATTCATTGATAAACTTTCAACGTAAGTAATTAACGATGTTGCACCAATAAAAACATTAATCATTCCTCCTGTTTAATTGCATTCAGATCCAGAGATATAATCTTATATTGTAGGTACATATCTTAAAGAAATATCCATCTTAAGTGCTCTTTCAAGAGTACGCGCTCAGGTGGAGTCAATATAATAAAATATTGAATCGATTAAAAACAGATCGTAATATGGAGACCGTGTAAAGTGTATGCCAAAATAGTAAACTGGGCATTTAAAATGTTAGTCTTAAAATTATATTGTTTCATAATAACAAACCTAATTTGTTTAAATGTTATTATTGCATACATAATTAATATTATTTTAATGCTTAACTATAAACTCATCATCACTTATTGTTACTTATGCATATAGGAAACTACGTGAAATATCACAATGCAGGTAATAGTAAAACTTGTACAGTTGGTTTTGTGACATACTGATGATACTACAATCAAGTAATACAAAATACACAATTGTATATAGGTATGTAGGTATTAAATTCATATATATCAATAACGGATCACAAATTAAAGGTGCGTGTAATACAATATTTATATTCAGCATGCTTCTTTCAAAATATAATTGCGTTCAACGCTTTTGATTGATATGTCAGGTTCTTGATTAGCGCGAATTGTATCGTCACAGTACTTTTATGGAGAAGCCTTTAAAATGAACTGAGTTACGGTAATGCACCTTACGTCTATCATGATTTTTTTTCTTGATAAAGTTAAGATTTTTTTTCTATTTAAAAATTTGAAAATCAAGCTTACAACGTGGCAAAAATTAAAACTTATTGGAAAACAATGGCATCTCATGTTACATTTAGAAGAACTTCCAAATCACATAGGGGCTTTGAAAGACATTTACCTGATTTTACAAATTCCGGACACGATGTTATTTAAATACATAGTTATTGCCGTTAATTATTTGGAATATATCCAGCTACCAGATGTAAACTGAAAATGGTTATATTTTTAGACAAACAACAGAATGTTATATGCATGAATTTTTTGGCAGACGAAGACTGACCTTCATTCGCATTTTACGCCGTACAGACAACTGGGGATGTAGGTATCAATTTTATAAAGTTACATTAAAAATTACATTTGAAATATTCTCAGAAGGTAATGTTTGCAGAAGTCTTTTCTTACAGCTTGGTCACTGTAAACTTTGTGTAGATCGAAAGGATGTAAATAGTGTGACTTTACTTCTGAGGGCGAAGATACAGCTTCCCCATTGTTAATGCTGGAACTTGAAACTTGAGTTTCTCCACCAGAGCCAGCGGTGGAAGGTTGAGATGATGGATCAAGCGAAGAGCTGCGTGCTAGCTTCACCCAGTCCGACTCTGGGGCCAGCCCACGGAAAAGGAGTGGAAGCGCTAGTTCGTCCATCACTCCATGATGCAGGAGCACATTGGCAACGGAATAAAAGGGTTTGGTTGTGGAAGATGGAAGATAGTACATTGGAATTGTGTCGTGATAAAGGTGAATGTCTGTACCAAGATTTAAAAGCAATTTATTCACATAAGATCGAAGGATGAAGCAAAGCTCGGATTGATGGCCATCATCTTGCATAGTACAACGAATGTGCCTGAATTCTCTAGGGGAGATTCGATGAGACTTGGAATCTTCCTTATCTTTTCCTGAAACGATAATGAGCAAATTGTTGACCATACATACATGAGAAAACTGCTTAAAAATGTCATATTGTCCATTGTCCATATAAAATAACGTGTTACTTACCACCACCCAACACATTATCGAGGCTTTTTGTTGAATTATCTGTAGAGTTCATGTCTTGATAGTCCTGGACAACTCCTACCAAGTTCAGGTAAACCTTCTTCAAACCATCCAACAAGATTTCCATTTCCCGTTTCAACTCACTATCACTATCATGCATAATGTCCTCGTCTGAACCCCCACCATAATTGGCTGCAGGTGGAAGAGCTGTTGTAGAGGCAGTGGTTGTTGTCGACACAAACACTACCTCTTGTTCCGGGGACTTTTCTGTAACGATTGGAAGATACGAGTCTAGATGCTTATTGAGTACCGAAGCAGGTTTCTCCTCTTCGGTTTCATGTACTGTAAACTCTGGGAGTTGATGGTTAGGATTTTCCAGACTAGTTGGCTCAGGTAAACTTGTTTGGTTATTGGTATCGCTAACATTGTAAACGTCCTTATCAAGTCCAGCAGCTAGCTTTTCTTCCGGTTTATGATAAGTTGGAGGTGTGGGTGGTTCCACATGCTCAACATGATACAAAGGCACTGCAACAGAACTCTCAGGTGCTGGTGTAGTAGAAATTAATACTTCTTCTTCAGAGCTGATGCTGGAATTGGCTGGACCAACTGCGTCAGTCGAGTTCTCCGTAATTGGTGCTTCAGGCGTTGGACTAACAAGCATGCCTTCGATTTCATCAGTAACTCGATCGTTTTCATTCGGAGATGGGGAGGATGCGTCCATGTTGCCATCTTTCATAAGATCAGTCATATCCGAAGATGTTGTTTCATCATCATCATCGCCAACCTCAACATCATCAGTTGTCTCATCATTCCCCGTAAACGTTTCGTTGCTACTTTCCGTGCCTTCCTCAAGTTCAACCAGTGGAATATTTGACAATCCAGAAACAGTCAAATCCCAATGTTGATTTGATTTTGGCTCACGTTCCGCTGTATGTGTGTGCTCATGTCTCACGTCAGAGTCATGAGTACTACTTTCGGTCAAGTTTTCTCTTGGATTGGATTGTTCGCCTATTCGATTGACTCCCCCACTAACAGGCACATATGAAGTTTCCAGAGTCTCTAACTTCTCGGCAGAATTATTTTCATCCTTCAAGGCAAGTGCTACCGGAGTATCATTGGTGGGCTCTACAGTGACATCCTCTACATTTTTGTCAGCAACAACAGACTCTACCTCGTCAACACTGCGCTTCCTCTTTATCGTTGCAGGCTCTAGAATGTACGTATCTTGTCCTACAAGGAAATATGTCAACATCTTCCAAGTATTAGCAAGACCGTCCAGCAGTCTAGGCAATTTCTGTCCACGGGGATCCAATTTAGGCCACGAGTCCTTTGTCACTGGCACATGTCGATTTTCGTGGTCAGACGAGCTGACCCAAATCTTGCTCTTGTCAAGACCTTCTACATTCCATGTTTTAATAAGAGTTTCGTCTGTAATTACAGCATATCCTTTGACTTCATAATTCATTTCCATTGCTCCTAGCACGCATTCATATGTTGCTCTTGTGTAGGTTGGCAGGAAGCTAAACGAGCGATGTTCCACAGATTGGTATTTTCTCAAGAACAGTTCAACAGACTCGTGAGGATTTCCACAGTACAACATATTGGGGAAAGATGATCTGTAGAGAACTTCCAAGGTTGGTATTAAATCGTAGCGGTGGTTAGTGAATGCAATAATGAGCAAAACATCAGAGTGAACTGTGGCAGGTTTGTACGGTATCAAAGCCCCGAAACCAGGACACATGGTCTCAGTCATCGCCTTCAGTATTGGAAAACCATCAACAGAAGCTTCATGGTGTTTTGCAAGAGCCTCATGCAAGTGTTTAGCCGACCTGGAGGCGCTCAAAAATGCTGCTCTTGGATCAGAAAGATAAACTGATTTATCTACCATTGGGAAACCTCTCCTTCGGTAAGCGCCCGACTGATCAGGTAATATGTCATGCTGGTAATAATCTAGCCTGGATCTGCTGTCTACTGGTTGCTGGGATGTGGCAATTTCTGAATGATGATTAGAGTCTTGTTTATATCTTCTATAATATGACTCATATGGACTCAGCGTTCTAGTATCATCTAGTCTGGTTCCGTAACTGGATTCCTCGTGCTGGCTTGCCTGTCCGCCGTTTACACTCAGGTCAGTCACTTGAGAGATGTGAGTAGACCAATCAATAGGAGCATAAGTAGAGTTTTCTTCCGGAGGCAATAATCCAGCAATCTCATCATGGCCAGAGGATGAGGAATTTTCAATTATCGTGGGTCTCTCAGTTTCCCGTTTATCCCTTTGACTTGCCTGTTTATCCTCTGTGCTAATACGACCTACCAACTCTCTAAAGGTTTCATTTCGCTTGGAGATGAATTCATCACTTTGCAACTCTTGGTTGGGTTCCAAAGAGGGGTAAAATGATACGCCATGTAATCCATCAGCACCAAGACAAGGATTTGTGTGTGACCGTCTTCTTGGCAGCATTGGTGGTTCCATGTAATGAATATTTTTCAAGTCAACAATCCATGCTTCTATCAGCGACAGATCATGCTTCTTGAGATAGATGGATTTTGAAAGCTCTTTTGACATCAACAGCAAACATCTAAATGTTGAGCGTGAACGACAATGCCAACGTTTCAAGAGCTTAGAGGTTCCTCCCGTTCGATTATTATTGGCTGAATAAGAAACACCGTTGCTACTGCCACTATTGGTCGTACCAGTTGAATTAACATTTGGAACAGGATCCTGTTCGTAGTCACCTCCGGCAAAATAATCCTGGTTCCTGAAATATGAAAATTACATTGCAAACAATGATAGACTCATGACGCATATGATGATCGTTGTTTCTCGCCCTAATATTCCGTTAATAGTGTTAAATTATATGTGTTATGTTATGTGGCTAAGTACTGACTTTAAAGTTGCTTTTCACTACATTTTGTTTTTAATATTTCATTGTTAATATGACGTATTATCTCATGCGTATTAATTAACCATGACTTACTAATCAATTGCTTGCCCAACCGGATTCTTTGTTCTTTTGATTTTCTACTTTCAAAATAGAAGAAAACGCTTACGCAATAATTGCACTATATAGGTGCGTATATAAGCAAGCATTCGATAATAATTCATTTGCTACTCAAGGGTTAATCATGCAGCAGTAAAACTATACATTAGTGTCTCAAGCGATATTAGTAATATTCACAGCTCAGGGAACGTCACTCACCACTAATCCCGGAAATCTTGCATTATAAGTTTGTAAAAAAGAATGGCTATTTTTCAACTTTGAATCACTACTTGAAGTACTTGCATTTTTTATTTGATTGCAAAAACGCAATAATCAACACTTTACTTAAGCTTGTATACGTCAAGAGCTAGAAAAAGTACATGCATCATACCTAACTACTGTCGTTATTTATATTTATAGCACCACTACGCTTGCTATGAGACTTCCCATTATAATTTACAAGGAAGCCATTACAAGTGCATTCTAGTAATAACCACGAAAGAGTCACATGATTTTCTGATTAATTGTACAATCTGGCTGTTACATTTGCTTTGTTTTTTTCAATCTATTATGGCTAATTGTATGTGGGTGGATGCACTATTCATAAAATTGCATATCTCATTAAAGCACATATTTCTTCGTTTATTTTGCTTCCCTACAATAACTTCTGCTGCTAGATTATTTATGCCGTATTGCAAAAAAAAAAGAAATTCAACAACAGTTTTGTATAAATCTGTTAAAAAAGTCTGTTAGAACATGAATAAAATTTTAATGTAGCAAAAAGCGGCAATACGACATTGTGATATCAATTATTATTGTTGTTTGCCGTTGTCACCATATTGTGGAATGCAGACGGTACTGACGGTACACTTTGGTTGCTATTATTCATTATAGTTAATAGCTAATGAACAATGGCGCATGCCAGCAGTAAACGCAATTTTTTACCTTTATGTAACGATCAAAGAGCAGATTTTTCTGTCATTGATGATAGCTTAACTGCTACTACATCTAGGTATATAGTCTATCAAAAAAGTAATAAAACTATGCTGTAATTTCTTGTCATCAAAATGATGTTCTTAACTCATTTACTAGATGTATATAAGTACTTGAGTGCATATAGTGAATTGTGCGAAATTTATTTTTTAATCTTTTTTTTTGTGCAAAAGGTTTCCCTTTGTTTTACGTAAATACGAGTGTACAAATGAAAGAACAGCCCTGACACTGAAACTGCTAGTGTCATCGTCGTCGAGACTTATATACTAATTTGTACATAATAAGATAAAAAAAGTGTACCTACTACTTAACATCAAATAAACAATGCATTTTCATTGTAATGTTGCGATTCTTCCTGGCAATCTGTTATATTTTTTTCTTTCTTTTACAAGTACTTTGCACATGAATCTCTTGCATTATTTTATTATATTGTATACGATGTGTAAGACATTATGCCAAAATAATTGTTTGAATTCAAAGCTTTGTTGATTAGGCTTTTCTCATACACATGTACCTTCTTAGGATTAGGATTTATAATGTCTTGCGCATATAACTGCTTGTTTACAAACGATTTTGAAATGACGTTGCGTGTATTTTCATCACATTATTTATAAATACTAATTCCCCATACATGTGACGTGTGACTATTATAACATGTTTGTGTGCATAGTGCACGTTTTATCTTTAAAAGTAATTTTATTGTTGCTGTCATCGGAATGAAAGCTAGTGGTATCTAAAAAAATAAAGCAATAAAGGATATATTTAGGGACTACCTTCTACTTGGCAGTTTAGCAATTTAAAAACTGAAAACAGATAAACAGATCCACTACTCAAATTAATAAATTAGTACATTAAGTACTTAACAGGTTGATAACCTCATGCACCGGAAAAACATCTGCCTACCGTGTTCATCAGGAATTGAATGGTGAATGTGACGTCCAGCAGATTAGTATAATTATAAATTATTGTATGAAGAGTGTTCTGGTAAGAGTCAATCTGCGCACAGACACGTCTATAATACTATACGATTCAATAATCACGCGTCTTAAAAAGCAAGATCATGTTTGGTTAGCTAGTATTGTGGTTTTCGAATAGTTTGTTTTGCTTTCTTCATCATAAACGCATGAGCATTTAGTAGGCACGATGTACAATGAAAATCTGCATTTTGGAAAATTCAAAATGTTAGCTTCAAATCAATGAAATAGGTAATAGTAATTGCGTGATGTTTGATATAATCTTATTGCTCCAGAGTTGTATTATAGCCATAAAATATTACTGTTGTGTAATAATATTATACATAAATAGTATTATGCCACAAACACGATTGGGCCTAAATGATTAGTCAGATCATTTTTCACAATCAATTTATTTATGATTCATGATGTCTAGAAATTGGACCTTGTAAAGCAAAATTTTAGGTACTACAAACAAGCATGGCTGGAAATGCATGCATGAAAAAAGTCAAAAAGTGGGATTCCCATGATCTATAAATCCATTATAAATAAAGTAGTCGTATCAAAAGCATTTCATAGAGTATGCATGAAGGTGGTACTACATGACAAGACTTTGCTACCGCAATAAATGATATTCTACCTATACATCTACAACCACTGCATTAACTGTTAAAATACTAAATTTAGGAGCATAATCTCAAGGCTTTGGAACACCACGATTCTCTAGAACTATGAATTAGAATTCCATTTCTTGTAAAGCAATATGTGCATACTCAATGTATGTTTATGTTGAATCATGGTGGTAAATTTTGGATAAGTTTAATCATGATACAGTGGGCTCGCGATGAGTAACTATAAAGCAACAAAAGCGCTTTCACACACACTGTTTATTACTGTATCCCACATCCCAACCTACCTAGATTTTTTCAATTCAGCAGAGTACATACTCATCCATCGGAATAAGCACGGAATATTCATAGTTTAACTTACATTTGCAACGTTGGTACTCTTGATAATGTGAGTCGGATGCTTCCACCCAAGTCTCCAAGTAGCGATTGACTCCATAAACCACGAATGTACCACGGAGGAATCCTTGAGGCTTTTTGAGCTGCATCTCCATCCTTGGTAGCTTCGATTGGGTTTTCCAACGCATGTTCTTCAAAGTCATCTAGAGGATAAATGAAGCGCATTGCCGAAGGTCACCAATTATGCAATTTAAAAATAAATGTTCAGGTTTATGTAAATTTAGAACGTAGAATAGAGCGATTACAGCAGAGAAAAAAATAAAAAGTTTTTGCAGCTATAACCATAACCAATGTGGTCATCATAAAATCATCTTGTAATTGACAGCTTCATAATTCCATGAGTAAACATTATTCAAAAGTACGTGATTTTTTTCACCTCTGGAGTAATCAGGGAGTAGAGGAAGTGCCCAGAATACTTCTGGTGAGAACAAAGTATTCCTCGTACAAAGCGGTGGCATGTTGTCTCCAGGTAGAACCAAAGCTGGTGCTCTCAAATCCCACCAGCCCTCGTCAATTTCCAAAAACTGAAACAATAAAAAATGTACCATACTTCCCATTAATATTAATGACAAGACAGGGCAGTAAAATTTTAGTAGGAAAAAATGTCATTATTATTATGTAAGTATCATTGCATTGGCCACAAAAACGAAAATTGAGTTTTTGTACCATTATCATAATCAGTCTTGTTATATTCTTATATCACCAGTAATTCGTTTTTTACAATATTCATAGTTATTTTTTTTACAATGGGTCATTAATTTTCCACGTCCTGTGGAGTTCTTCTTAACATTAATAACCAGTAATAAACCCTGTAACAACTTGGTTTGCCAAGATTGGTATGATTCACCATGTTCATTTGCTGAAAATTTCAAATTTGCTCAAAAGAACTGACCTACACCAGCGAACATATGGAATGAAATATATTAACGTGTCCTTGAATATAATGCTGCAATGTCAACGGTTCCAGCGGAAAATTAATTTTGCACACGTCTTGTTTAAAATTCATTATAAGTTATTTTTCTAACATTTGTGTTTGCCTTCCAGGAATTTTACTGACGAGCCAAAAATATGAATGTACCTATTCTAATTAATATTGAACGTGTTTCCCATCTTTCTATTACCACTTTAACCACTCCAAATTTATATGCAGTTTTGACGTTTTGTGCAATTAACTATTCTGTCATCGTTAGATTTAAAAGTCTGTATACCTATAGATTTAGTGTGCATGTTGGGTACTTCAGTTTGCTATGTGTAGCTTTGTAAAACAATGTGGCATCGATACGATTAATACTTGATACAAACAAAGATATTAAATTAAATATATGTACAAGTAAAGAAAGCGCGCATTTATCAAAAGAGAATTGATTGAGGTAGGTATGTAAGAGTACAATATAACACCTCAAAACAGAACCTCGGCTGGTATTTCTACAAACTAATGAATTATGAGGTTTACTTATTGTTATAATAATTTACGACTTCATCACCTTTATAATGCACGGCATGGTTATAATGTGAATGTGTACTTATCGAGTATCGACTTGTTGTGTGCAATGTGCATTAGAATTTTTATGAACATGGTCAGATGAAGTGGTGGAGTCTAGTAGAGCATGTTTGCTACTGCATTTTTTGGCGTTGATTATGTTGATGAAGAGAGGATCCTCGAAAAGTTTTTGGTTCAAGGTAACTGTGAAGGAAGGAGATTGGAAATAAAGGTTGTAAATTATCATGTTTCATATTTTAACTGTTCTCACGAGCTAAAAGTCATTTCGTTACGATTACTCCTCTTTTGTCAATGCACCATTTTTATACCAACATAATGGTGCATTAAAAAAGGCTTTGTCTGTAGTTTGTCTGCAAATGCGGCTTAGATTTTGAGCTGTGACAAGACTCACAAAAGAGTCACTTTTTACTGTGGCGCTGAAAATGCGTATCTTCTACTTAAAAGTTTATGCATTTAGCTAAACTCAATTTTTAGGCCAAAACTGACGTTCATGGTTTAAGAATTTAAGTAAAATATGAAAAGTATATTGATATGAATGTGACGGATAGTAGTATCCTTTCACATTAACCTTAGATTATGAAAGTTTGGTAAGGTAATTGCAAAAAGCTGTCATTTTGTGTCATCTCTGCTTTTAGTGATACTTCAGAGATAAAATCAAAATAAATATGTTTTTGTGGTTATAAATGAAATGTACACCGTGTGGAGAGACTCGACATGAACTGTTCGTAGCTGACATCAAATTAAAAGTTGCTCAATTCCAATTGTCATAAACTAACACGCCTCCTTTTTATGAAAAAGTTATAAATATATACATATAAATATTAATGTCACATGACTTCATACACATAAAGTTGGCCAAGAAGTAGCATTGCAATTTGCAACCACCCGTCCGGTTTCCGCTCAGTTATGCAATTTTAAGCAGTCACATTTATAATCATCCAGTAGCAGCCTTTTTTGAGTCTTCGTAAAGCGACTCTTTCAATGCAATCATGATTGTCAATCAAAACAAATAATATTAATTTGGGCCCACTGCTGTGCGTGGCGTAGTTCCCATCCCAGTGTATGTACTTATGCACCTTTCCTACATTGTTTGCATTACTTGGGTTTTAGCCATCTCCGCATTCCCTTTCTGTACTAAAAATCCTAAATCGTCACTATCACTTTTAGTAATCATCCTCGTGTGCAAACTGACTATCCTTCATGTTCCCTTTTCGTCAATATCAGTCTTGCTCGGGTCCTTAAAGACAAAAGTCATTACCCCACTTTTATCACTCAATTATGTACTCCATGCTAGTGCACTATGACGTTGAAATTGCATTCTACATGATGCACACGCAAGTTTTACGATGCCTACATCAAACTTTACGAACCAGAGTAACGTTGTAGCAAAGTGGTGGTAGGAAGATTTTTATCGAATTGCGGAAACAAAAAATAGTCAAACCGTTACAGCATTGCATCATGAATGAAATCGATTTACTATGATTTCATATCACGAGAGTTAATATAAACGATACTGTATTCCAGAATTAAAAAGCTACAGTTCGAGAACACATCAATAAAGTTGCAATTGTACTTACGAATAACCAAACATCGCTGTTATGAATGAAAAATATTACTTTCAAGATCAATCAGACATCTCTGAGGGGCAAATGCTAGCTAATGTATATGAATACAAATTAAAAATAATGATGGTTATCCAATACATATTTGCCAATCCCATATGTATAATGTGTTTATGGGATTTAACTAAACAGTATAGAACCAAATTATTTTAAAACTTGACTGCATTTCATATTTTATTGGCCTGCTCTGCACTTGCTACTGTTTTCAACGAACATTTGTGACGGGCTCCTTCAGCTAGTTTATAGCAACAAAAGTTTACTTTTTTGGCAAATGATGTTGAATGGTGAGGGTATAATAATTTTCAACTTTAGCAAATACAATTTATCTATAGTCACAATCATCAACCACTTTATTGGTTCAATGTAAAAGCAGTACTACGAAATATGGTACATATTTTTAATACTTTTAGACGGAACAAGGGTAGCCAGCCACCCCTAATAATGTAGAGCAATAAAAAAATCATGAAAAAGGATATTTGCCACATTAATGCTTTATTGCAACCCAAGTTTAATATTTCATGTAACCAGAAATTTGTTTTGAGCATAGTACATAATTATTTTGAATACATAATTCTATCTCTTTCAGATTCACACAGGAAAATAACAAAATTTTTTTATTGTTCTATTTGAATTACGATACGAATACCTATCATAATCGGTATGCAGCTAGACGCCACAACGATGAACAATTCATTGTAGAATATGGAGTATGAAATAAATTGATGGAGAGGGCGTCACTAGACCGTGAGCATAGGTCAGGGATGAAAAAGATAAGGTGCAGGCATAGGCAGTTGATCTTGGAAAATCATACAGCCATAGAGTGGCTTACTGGTTATTGAAGTAACTGCGCAGTACAAATTGTTTACAGATACGTTTATAAATGTACTAATGACGGTATCCTCATAAGTTGTTGTACCCATCGCTGTTTCACTGCGGAGCGGACATTTCACGAATACTATTTTCATTTTCCAGTTTGGAATTGGATGAGGGACATTAATTTTGCTGATAGAGAGATGTGTGGGGAAAACACAAAATGTGTTTTTGACTAATATATCATTATTATCAAAATGATAATACTACTACGAGTCCGTAGTATGAATGAAATTCTACTTCTCCGCCGCAAAATACTTCAACCAAAGTCACTTTTGAAATTTAAGATAACCTTGAGGAAAAGGCAAAACGGTTTTATCAACTAACCAACCGCAAAAAATCGTGAGCTTCAATAAGAGAAACCTCACTGCATTTTTTAACTGATTTACATGATGAGAAGAATATTTTGAAGTAAAAAAGTGAACGAATGAAAATACAAGTCATTATAGTGCATTTGTCACAGTCCGAGTGGAAAACAATTAATGGACAATTGTTTCATGCAGAAGCACTTTGTTCACTAGCAGGCTCGCTACTAATGCTAAATTCATTGTATCTACAATACATACATACATGCACGACATTGCAATGTCGTCTTATATTTGTCTTCTGTTCATCTTCATAATATGCATATTATCCACTCTAATTTAAAACTGAGCTTCGCTGTAAAATACGTAAAAATTTGGCAAAAAGACGGTTGAACGGACTTTGAGACAATGGCTTGCTTACAGATTGGAAATTGTGGGAAAGAAAGTGAAGTTAAAAATTATTATGCAATCAAAAAATAATGCGAAAACATTTTCTCCATTATCAACTCTACGGTGCTATACTACGCTAATAAGGGCAAGAAAAAAGTGCAAAAATGTGTTGTACAAATTACAATTACAAACCGCTTCAAACTGGAACTCGAAAGGCAGTTGAAATTGCTCTGAGAAGGTGACTTTCAGTTAAATCGCTTTAGATAATTTGTCACGGTAGTCAACAATAGAGTTACGTCACTGGCATAAAGACAGGATGTGAAAATATTATGTTTTCAACTTTGGATGTTAAAGTATAATTTATGTCGAAAATCAGTTGGAATAAAACTCATTATTTTAAAACTTTTTTTTTTGTGGGAGCGTTTACTTCAATACTTCTCTGCGTGAGCCATGTTGATTTTTTTTATCTTAAAAATTTCAATTATGTTTGCGATCCATATTTTATCTCATTTTTTATTAACATGTTAAAAGGATTAATGGCATAAATTATTGTCAGCTGCTGAATGGCAGGCAAAAAATTTAACGCATTACGAAACCGAAACGAATAGTATGACCAATATAATTGTTCGAGTAAGGTTAACTTTTACAGCTTCTAATAACAATGCGAATTTTATGTTAATTTAATAAAACTAATATTTTTAAAACGCTACACAAAAAGTTATCTCATTGGATATATGTATGCACTTACTAGCAAACAACGCTGGTAATGTACTCTGTTTAATGGCAGTTAAAAAAATAATAACGATTGTTTTCCTCCTAACTGATAAATTATGACATTTGGGAGCAATTGGTAAACTGTAATAAGTTGAGCTCTGCAAAAAGACACGTGCACTGTGCACAATGCAAAAGTTGACAGTTACAAGTAGAAAGCGTTCTTGCCCTTCAGCGAGGCTATAAGGTTAAACCAGTAAAATATAAAAATGATTATATAATCAAATTCAATACCATTAAAATAAGCCATTCATTGTTAAGATATTGTGACCTTGCATGACGCTAATTTAATTTACTATCAATAACAGCCAAGCACCTAATAGAAACACATGAGTTGATCTTAAATGGGCAAATTATTTACTAATTATAGATGCATGAAAATTTGGCAATGTTACATCCCATTTCCAATACTGCACCCACCATCATCACAGAGAGAACGGATGTGAGTGGTCAATGTTACAAATCAAGGGAAAAGGTGGAACCGCTTCCAAACAACAAGAACAACGCGGTGTAGCAACAACTGTATACAGCAGTGTGATGTAGAGTGCAGCAAAACCATTAAAACAATTGAAGCGAAATGGAAAACTGTCCTAGATGTAACCCTCAAAGTCCTCGTCGTATTGTAATAATAATTATTGTATTAATTCTGAACTCTGACTGACAATGACAAGGGACATACGAAAAAGACAATTCACAATACACACATTCATTCACTTTTATCATCTCTTAAAATTTGTCCCTAGAAAGCTCTAGAAACATTCGTTACATATTATGCGTCCTCAAACGAATGTACGTGAGTCTAGTATTCGTGCAATATGAATCCATTTTTATGACGGAACAGTAAATTTATCGAGACAAAGTGGTAACGTATAGACAACACAATTTTTCTAGACAACAAATACATATCTCAATGACCAAATTTTCATGCACGCAATAAACTTCACTTGCAAGCTGCAACATGCTTAATAAAAATGAAATTAGATGTCAGAAAAAAAACTGTACACTGTTCTGTTACATTAATATTAATGTAAAACGTACATATTATTTATGAATGATTGAATTGAAGTGGAGAGAATAAAACTGTCGACACAACGAAGCATTCCTTTGGGATAGACAAGTCTAAACCAGAGGCCATTTTGACAAGGTAGGTAGACGCTGATAAATGTGCTTATAAACATAATTAGAGGACCGTTATTTACAAATAATTTACTGTCAGTTTTAGTAGCCCACTCACGTCCGTACATTACTCATATTTTGATCCTTTCAGTAGCAAATAGCTGATCGCAATTTTTATTATCATTCTGAATTCTTTATATTATAGAACTTACAATAATTATTTGAAGGACTGAATTTAATGCAAATAAAAATCAAGCATTGAAGTTGTTTGTCCATCTGTCCATTTGTAAAAAAAACAACAAAAGTTGAAGCCTATAGAGGTATCGATAAAAATTATTATCCATCATAATTTATTATGAAGTTAAGTTGCATATTACAGGTGCTTTCTTCTAAGGTGTTCTATTGAAACCCTTGATTAACGTAACAGAATCAATTTCAAGAGCCTTTGCGAAGACAATAGGCGTGAAGTTACTGAATTGTTTCATCTCTGTGTGCATATTTTACATCCTTATCAGCCTTGTAGTTGCTGCGATAACGGGTTTATGTAAAACTAATAAAATGCATATTTTACATTCACATATCACAGTTGATAGTAGAATGGGCAGTTGTTTAGCACGATAGAATTTTAATCGGCCATTGATACTTGATTCCTTAGGGTAGAGTGCATTAGTTCAAATGTTATATACATATCTATGTTTATGCGTTAGCATGTGTGCGTGATATGTTACGGTTAAATCAAGTAGCCTTTCAACCACATACTGTGGTATAATACTGCACTTTTGTTGTTGAGGAATGATAAAATATTTTATTTCATGATATTATTATTTTGACAATAGAAGTTGTTGATAATGATATCTGTTTCTGTTTTTATTCAATTTCTTACTTTTTGATTGTCAATCTACTGTACTGTAAATAATCGTGAAAATTGAAAAATGAAGGATACCAGAGTACATTGTAAAATTGTGCATTCACCATACTAGCACAGTGAAAATGCAATGCAACAAAACCGCAATATAGTGATAAGATAAGGTGTGCATAAGACTTGTTATCTCTGTACTGAGCAGATCATTAGGTCGGAGGGTTGGTCACAATGTAGTGAACCTGATAATTTACTTAAATTAGGCAATTTTATGATTTTTTACATGAATGCATATGCACGTATACATATATCATGCATCGACGAAAAAAAATGAACTGCGCTAATGACATTGCATTGTACAACAAAAAAAAGTAGTCCTATTGATTGTACATCAGAGAGCAACATTTTTTTCGGTATAATCTGACCTTTGAACTTGAAAATCGGAATTATGAAACAAAAATTATTGTTTAGCTTTCACTTTGAAAGGATTTTTTTGCATTGGTTCCAAGATATGGACATGTGCATTCAATGCAAGCAACATGAAAAGAAGCTCAGGTATCACATTAGATGGATTTTTGTGCGTGCCTCAAAAAAGTAAAAATGGATGGTTTGTTTTGATTTTTGATGATATTTCGAAACTAGTAACTACACCACTTGCCTTTTCAATATGAGGTGGACGAACTTCACATATCCGGAAGGTGGGAAAATCTTGATATTTGTGCAAACTCATCATATTTTGTGATGCAGTATGCCCATGAGCCAAATTCAAGGTTGATGCGTAATGGTGATACGGTGTATGATGATGGAATGAGTGACTATCACCATTACCGCCATTATTTCCAACTATTGATCCTCTTGAGTTTGGTACGAGTCTGACATCCGGCCTGCCAAAATGACTGTATGGATTTCTAAAAAGTCCACCTCTGCTTCGTCCACGTTCTTGTACCAGCGCAAGAGATTCGTCCAAGGCCAAAGTGTGTAACTGTCGGGTCAATTCTTCCTCAAAACGATCAATCGTCACACTAAATTGAACATAAATAAATGCACAAAAGGTTCATGCATGCAGCAATTCACACAATGCAATAATTTAGCCCAAAAAGTTGTACAGAAAATTTATGAGTTCTACACTAAAAAACAGAAATAAAAAATAAAACATCAACTTTGAAAAAAAATACAGAAGGCGAGATTGATTGATGCGTCAGTTCTCAAGAAGGAAGAAGCAAAAATAGGGGAAGATTCTCAATTTTAATGATCATTAGCAAATAATTCTAATGAATCAACTTACTTTGCGGATTGATATTCTTCAACATATGCATCGAATACCCATCGCGCTCCTCTATGGATTACCCACAAAAAGGCAATGTTTCTTACAGCTTCCTTGTACGACTGTGGATGACTTCCAGTTTCAGTCAAGTTTTTCAACACGGCTGCAGTTCTGTAATTCATCCGCAGAAATTGTGTTCTATTGATCGGATAACAGTCTGGCATTCTGAAAACAGTTTGAAAGAATTATCTTTTATCAGATTTCGTGTTTGTATTTTTACTATGCAGTGATTCAGACAAATAAAATTCACATCTCTAATGTATTTATGTATTTTCAGATGTAAGGTAACCAGTAATCGTGTTCATGGATTTCTATTAGTTCACGATTTCTTTGTGTTCATTTTTATTCACGAACTTTGTGCTATTGTACATTAACTTTCCATTACATTAAAGGACTTTATTCTCACCAAATATCTGAAGGCATGTCTGGTATAGCATTTCACACAATGGATCAAACATAATATACTTTTGTAACTCCATCTATTTTAACTGATTTTTTAAGTAATGATGAGCTATAGTTTTGCTCACAAGCTTGTTTCACACGAATTCACTTGAATGGAATGATGTCTAATTGTTTACTGCAGACGCAAAGAGATGTTTGCGTTGCTGGTTTTCCATAAAATGAAATGGAAAGTTCAAGTTCAGTAACAAAACTTTAAAAGAATGAAAATGCAATATTACGATCACTGACTGCAGTGTATGTAATATGGCTAGCAGAAGTTAACATATCATTGAAAATTAGCATTATCCTTATAGAAATAATGGGAAGTGATACAATTGTGAGTATTTTGGGGCTACTCCTTTTCAATTCCTTTAGTGCAAAGTTTTTTTTATGGTGCTTGATAGAAATCCAAATTTAAACCGAATAACAAGTGACTGGAAAATTTGTAGTGGCAGCATAATTTATATGTAACATAGTCCATACTATCTCACCACCACCAAAAAAAAGATGGCAGATCAAACTTAGAAATTTATTTTACTATATCCAGCTACATGTAGTTATGATAGTTATCATTACTTTACCAAGTATTGTTGCTTTTCATTTTGTTTGAGTAAGTATAATTAGCAATATATTAGCTTAATTTCTTCTAAAATGCAAGCCACCACTCCCTTAAAACGCGATAGCGATAAGCGTAAAAGTACCCTCTCCACTTTGCCAATTTCAATAATATAAATATAATTTAGCATAATTGTACAAGCATGTATAATTTTTCATAAGCAATAATCCTATAGCTACTCTACATTTTGAATGGGCTTATTGGCAACAACATCATTGAGAGAATAACACTTTCTTGCATTTCGACTCTTCAACATCATTCAATAATTTAGCCGAATGAACATTGTAGCACAATGGTAAAATGATCTTGAACTTGACCTGACACCTGGGGATAACTGAAATCTAGTAGCATAAAAACAAAAGGAAAAGTTTACAGAACACGAAAACAAAAGATACACCTAATATGTTTGGTTACGGTTACAGTTACAGCATACGCAACACCAATCATGCATTTCTGCATTTAATTGCAATAAATTTCTTATTTTTTGAGCATGATTGAGGCTGGTTGAGCGTGTAATCGCACAGTGTCTTCCTAACATTGCAGTAGCTCATTGAAACTCACGTAAGTATGCTTGCGTGAATGCTTATTATTTTGCTGGTAGAAATGTTGAATAAAGAAACAAGAGTGGACAAAACACAAGTACAACATACCGTCGCGTTGTCTTTGTCGACTGACAGGCAATATGTGACTAAAGTAACAAAAGGCAAGATGGGGATTTCTCTACAAAATTCAAAGCACGTTTATTTGTTTTAAGATATGGTTTTTGATTTTTGATTATAGAAGTCAAGGGCATTATAACCACAACCATGAGGCGTCGTGTCAGATTGCTTGTATAAAATGCAGTTTGCAAGGAAAATGCAATTTCCTGACCATCTTTGAGTCTAGCATCTCTCACGCCTGTTTTACTCCCTCCCACCACAAGTCGCCAACACGAAAACCTCTGTGTTGCCGCATTATCATAGGCAATATAATAAGCACCCTCTGTTTTACTGACAACATTCAATCGACAAACAAGTAAACAACGAAAAATTTGAATGCATTTCTGAGTATATTGTACATATCCATTTAGCGATGATAGCATACAGTCAAGCAGGCGAATCCATGAAAAACCAGAAGAAACCCAAAAAAATTGAAATAAATTGTTTTGAACTTTTCTTCATCGTCACGAATGCATATTGCAATAAACAGCAGATTTCACCCCAAATCTAGGTAGTACTCTATTTCGTTTGTCATCATCCTTGCCGACAAGTTTTTATAATTATATATTTTTTAACATCATGAACGTTTTTTTCTAGGTAGGTATAAACTTGAATATCTGCATATAGGTATATATGTACGTAAATAAGTTGCATGAATTCATCACATGGTATTGTTTTTTAATCTACGGTTCATAAAATAGATTGATTGGGAACAACTTACATGCAGCAGTCCAATTTCGGGCCTATAATGACGCTTTTCCAACCCGCGTCCCGTGCCACTTTTGATACGGAACAAACGTAGTCTGCGCCATTTTGGAATGGATTCGACTCGTCTTCATCAGGATTCCCAACTATAACCCATTTTGCGGTAGTTACAGCAGGGAGTAAACTAGCCGCGTGTCTAGAATAAATGAATAAAAATAAAAACATTACCATTACGTAAACTTGCCATACCACATAATATCATAAAGCATTTAAACGAGTGCTGAAAACGCCATACATATATTACGCCAAACCATCTTTCTTGAAGTGGCAAAAAACCACTGAATAATTATGATTTTTCCCAAATTAAAATTTACCTCGAAAAAAAAAAAGATTATTTGCATTTTCTTCTAACCCAACTGCTACCAACATCATACTACCTAGTTAATGGTGGCATATTTATTTGTTTGCAGCATCCTTTTACTCGGTTCGGAAAATTTTGTAAATCAATAAAATGTAAGAGATCTAAGAAAGAAAGAATTTAGCCTTGCAGGTCCAGTTTTTTAAGAAAACCATACAGACGACTGTTTTGCAAAATAAGGGTGAATATTCATGTAAATGCAAGATAAAGATCAATCGTACACAAGGCATTTGAATGAACGTCATTAGTTATATTTTTTTGGTCAAATGATCCGTCTGGTTTTGCGTGCTCATCAGGATTCATATATAAGTACCTATTAGTTGTATATAATTTAGAAACAGCACAACAAAAGGAACCGATGACTTGCTATTGTATTTGTAGGACCAGAATTGAACTCAAAATCTGACGAAAACCAGTTCTCTAGCAGGTACAGATGTGCAGGTGGATGCAATGCATGCATGTAAAGATCATATAGGAATACTGAAAACATCACAATGTCTACCTGGAACAACGACCACCGTAATGGAAATATTTTTCTCTCTAGCTGACAACAAAAAAACCCACATTGTTTTAACCCGAAGAGCCATCATATCATTCGGATGAATCATGCGAAACATGTGAGTGCCAGGTAGTACGAAACCAATCAAGTAGCTTTCCTGGTGATCTTGCCTAATGTACCCCCGATGAACCCTGTCAAAGTAAAAGCAAAGACGGTGAAAAACCCAAGTTTTTGTAATGCACCTTATCCAACCAGATTTTTTGGTTTTTCATCCTTTTCGTCTGTACTTCCCCAAAACAATCATGGTACATCAAATTAATTCATGGGGTAAGTGAATCATGAAGATACTGTTGAGAAAGATCAGTTTTTTCTGTACTACTATTATCATGGCGAGGTACTTCTATTATGATCATGATTCTGACAACAAAAAATGTATTANATGATCATGATTCTGACAACAAAAAAATGTATTAGTCTAATAGTCAACTTCCTTTCATGTGTTATGAATGTTGTATCGTTTTTCAGTTGTACTTATGATCGTTCGCATAATTTAACCCGAAGCTATGAAATAATTAATGTGTTTTATGAGCAAGTGTGAAATGAAATGAAATGAAGCATACAATCTCTTGTGATAATATTTAATCGCTACCTGTTCACTGGATGGAGTTAATACCAATGTCAAAGCAATGACAAAACAAAAGAAGCGTTATCATCTCTTTTTAATTACATTTTGTTTTTGTCATTTCCTGTCAAAGTTGTGTATTGTTTTTATTTG
Organism: Lepidocyrtoides sp. E14; assembly: GCA_027743805.1. Taxonomy (NCBI): domain Eukaryota; kingdom Metazoa; phylum Arthropoda; class Collembola; order Entomobryomorpha; family Entomobryidae; genus Lepidocyrtoides; species Lepidocyrtoides sp. E14. Next base: position 22,927 of record JAHZMZ010001692.1, read on the forward strand.
GAAACGGAACATTTTTTTTTACAAAAAAGTAGCTCGTAGTCATAATTCATCATTTATATATTGACGTACCAGCTAATGAGCAATAAACTTTGTCATTATTTTTCGATACGAACAATCTGACAGCAGCATTATTAGCAGCTTAAAATTTAATTTATTATTTTTGTGAGCTTTTTAGTGGATTAGAACGAGGTGAATTGAAAAAATACTAGGAAATCTGGCACTCCACTGCAACTAGTAGTAAATATTACCTGTTCCTGGATATCAAAATGTTCGTCTTGACAGGAACACCAACCAAGTGTCATATTTCACAACATGCAGAACCAAGAACGTTTGCGTTTTAGCTATTTACGCTCGCTTGCTTACAAAGCAAATTGCACTTTCGCATAAGTCCATAAGTCACCAACCAGCGAGTTTGGGTTTGCACCCATTTTAAGCAACACGGAAAAACTAAATTGCCTTTGTTTGCTGGTGTTGTACGTTAGTCGCAAATAGAGTTCAATTCAACTAAAAATCACATGAAAAGGGAAAATGTTTTATGCACATTACCTACTCAAATAAATACATGAAAATTTATGATAAACCGGTTAGATTTCTGTGCCAAATCGTATATCAAACGTCATAGTCAAGTAGTCAGCGACTCATCAGGTATAATTTTAGTTTTATTGTTGATTTGCAAGGCATGAAGTATTTTATGAATATCGTTTCCTGCCGCTGTCATTCGAACATATACTGCAAGTTATATTATACACTCAAATTATTCCAAAAAGTGTTTTAAAAAGGTGT
>JAHZMZ010001693.1:0-10000 GCA_027743805.1 Lepidocyrtoides sp. E14
TCCTGAATGATCAAAGAGAAAAAAAAAATATTCATTAAATTCACGTCAACACATTAAAACAAAATTTGGGTAAGCTCCGTCCCTAATTTATTAGTCACGTACATATACAAACGTATAAAAAACGAAATAAACAAGCATTTAAATATGTCAGAAAGAAAAAGTGACACGGTCGCGGTAGTGGTAGAAGAGTGAGAGTGTGAAAAGCAATGTGTCTTTATTATTCCTCTGTTAAGCTCTTTATGCAAATTTTCGCTTCTTTCCTCTCACAAAGGAATTAAAGAGAGACTGAGTGAGCGAAGGAGTGGGAGGGAAGGAAACTTGCAAAATTTGTTCTTTTTTGTCTGTTTCTTATAAGCTTGTGAATGACTTGCTCCTCACAAACAAGCCAAGCAAGCAACGGATTGTCTTTTTTTATACAAACAGCTAGAGAGACTTAAAACTAAAGGAACCCTAAAAGTCTGAAAATCATATAAGGCAAAAAGTACACATCGTGTTCTTCTTAACTACCATCATGACGATGATGATGGCTTGATGATTTTTATAAGATACACAGAAATCCTCCTTCACAAAATTATGAATTTATGATACAAGTTTGTCAGACAAAAGGGTAATAAATATATTTTCAAGAAACATCGCCACCATCATCATCGTGAATGTAGTCGTTGCTGAATCTTCAGTCACTCACATGAATCAAATTACTGTAAATATGCACAAAGTGAAGAGTTTTATTTTATGGAAGGATAATATGTTTCTTATAAAAATGAAACTAAAAGCCTATATGCCATGCCACAATACAACCACTAAAAGGAACAATTTAATTACATCAGACAATAATGACTGTTGTGTGGATGCACATGATGCTGTATGCACTTTAAAAACTAAAACAAGATACTTACAAATGTACATTTTACACACATCCGTCTGCACTACCAAAATATAATGCATGATGGATGATGATAGAAATCTCTTAATTTGTACATCGTCGAGGGAAAAATGAAACTTTTGGGGCTTATCTATTTTTTTTTTTTTTTTTTTTTGTTTCAAGTAAAATCGTTCCTATTATTGGGTCATGATTATACACCGCACGTTGTTAACATCTTTACTCAAGTGTATTGGTAGACAATATATATGTGCCTATGTGTAGTAGTATATCATGCATATTTGATACGAACGTATATCAGGTAAAAGATAAAAAAAAAAGTTTTACTTTTTTTTCAAAAGATAGATGAAACAAAATGAGCATTTTGAGAGAAAATGACAAGGTTTTGAGAGCTAATTGAAGTGAACACTTTCGTTTTGCATGGGGTACGGTAGTAAAAAGTTAGAAATAAAATATTTTGGTGGTGGCGGCGGCAGCAGCGGCAGTGATGGTATCTAAAGTATTTTCTTTTCATGAGCAAGAAACCCCTACAATAGAGCATGCATTGCAGAGGAGTAGTAAATACGTAACAACAACAAGTATACAACATCGACCAGACTATGAGAAAAATGATAATGAGTCTCACTATCAGATATCCCTAATGGTCATATAAAATTGTCTACGTAAAAATGTAATTACATTTAATACAAACAATTTCAATTTTTTGGCTCTTTTCAAAATGGATTTAGCAATTTCATGGTATGCTTCTTATGTTTCAGTAAGTAGTATTTCAAACAATTTTCTTCTTGAGGCAATCCCCAACAGTACAAATAGGCATGTATGTAGTAGTGTAGTATGTCTTGGCACTTTTGAAATTACAGAACACTACAAAAGTTGCACACTTGTACTGATTCTCATGCCCTTCTTCTTCCGCCTGTAGCATCGTAAAAACAAGCATTTTAAAGTATGCGTTGCGTGTCCTTTTTTCTTTTTTTACGAAAGACAATATTATGATATGATAAGGGTGGGTTGATGACGAACACTCGATGATGATGATGACAGAAGTGATACCATTTTACAAGATGGGGTACCACTAGTACACTTCACCCACCCTGTCATCATCGCAGCAACAGCCTAAGTCTTTTTTTTCGGCAAAGTTTATCAGTACCTAAATTGTGAAACCTAATTTTTCTTAAAGAAATGGCTCATTGCTGATTACATGCTTGACATTTCCTAATAGTTAATGTTGCAAATTGTTTATTCAGGGGGTAGACAAAGGGACAAGTTGCATATTATAGAACGACAAGAAGGGAAACACACGAGAGCAATGTTTACATGGGAAAAATATGCCGAAATTTCCTAGGACCCTCTTTGTCGTTTAGAGTGCTTTGTTCGGTAAACTCTTTGTTTGAGTGAGTGTGTGTGTAAGGTCACATTCAACAAATAAAGTGTGTTGCTTGTCTGCATATTTTACTTGTTCTTCCAGACATATTTTTTAAATATCAGCAGGGCAAAGGGTTTCCTGCACGAAATAGCAATTTAAAAGATTGTTATATACCCACATGTTACAAGTAAATACAAAAGTGCACTACAGCGAAATGACCCAGTCACATTTTTTGCTATTTTTTAATGCTTTACAAACAGTTTTTTATGACTTTGTCTGAAATTTTATCACAAAATTCCGTATTATATACCTACATACTTATATAGCTACATATTATATGCATTCCGCAATCCGAAAATTGTTGTTAGTGGTGGTGTTACGTTTCCTAATAACAAACAAGCAGTTGCAATAAACTGTTATGCCTTAATCATAGTAATATTAAAGTGCACCTCTTTGACTTTTTGTTATGATTGTTGGCATTTTAAGCATGTTTAACAAGAAACATGCTCATTGCCTATGTAATTATTGTTCATCATCAGCATACATACTTTCTTGAAACTCCTCATCAGTCGGTCGTTCGGTCGGTACACAGTGCATGTATAATAAGTTTATAATGATGCAGTTAGTAGGAGCACAGGAATTATTACTACTTAATGTAGATTTGGAGTTGGGATTTTAAGTAGAGGATAATAAATAGTAATAATGATTGTGCAAAATGAATATTCATATATCATATCGTACACATTCTCTCAAGCCATAATACCTGGTTTTCAAACGGCATAATCAGATAATCCTAGCAATTTCCTTTGAAGCATGCACAACTTTAGCAGAAAGGATTTTTTTACAAGAACGGAAACATAATATTTTTACGCAAATAAATATAGTTCATGGACATGTCATGACAGAAGACGTGAACGCTATTATGCTACTAGAGACCGTTTTTTCCGCTTCGCTTCACCCAGCTAACCTGGTGCTCCTGATAATTTGTTTAACTACCTATACACATCATTTTTCATATAGGTACATACATACGTATTATTATTACTACTAGACAGACTGACTTGTTACATGAAATTCACACGAACGATAACGATGATGACGGAAACTTTGGTAGCAAAATGGGAAAAAAATGAAATGAATATATATAAGCTGCTGCGCACGATTAAACTGCATATCAAATACACTACTACATGCATACTAATATGGCATCTATTTAATATGCAAACTGGTAAGTATTTTGATGACATGACATGCTGTCGTCCTCAGCCCTCACCGTGTGATAATGGAAGGTGAATGGAGGAGGATATTACGGGAGATAACCATTAACAGGATTTCTTTTCAAAACCTTTCATTATCATACCGTATGTATTTATTATGTGCACCTCAAGAGCCAGCAACTAAAGAAAGAAAGAGAAGTTGGATGGATTTTTTAAGGATTTCTTTTCAAAACCTTTCATTATCATACCGTATGTATTTATTATGTGCACCTCAAGAGCCAGCAACTAAAGAAAGAAAGAGAAGTTGGATGGATTTCTTATAGTTTCGTAGTAATAAAATGCTCCAACAGTGCCAGTAAAAAGACTAACACGTACTTTTCCTCTATTTATCCCTTTCATCATTTCAAACTTTTCTATTCCCTTGTAAATGTATCAAGAAGAAGTGCTATATAAATATAAAGATGAGTATACGCCCGAAGAGGGGTTATACAAGACTATTTCAGTCAGCTTAATGCTTTTATTCTAGGACTACCTCAAAAGAAAAAAAACAGGAGTTGTCAGCTTAAATAGGATTTACAACACTACATTCTAAATTCTATCTAACGCCACCATGCATCCTTTATTCCATTCTCAACGACAACGGTGATGATGATGGTGGCTGGCGTGGTGGTAGTGTTGGTGTTGGTATGGTATGATGATGATCCATGTTAGCCAGTTTATTAAATTAACCTTGCGTTTGCTTGCTTATTTGCTTGGTTGCTTCTCTGTAGTCTTTTAGGTGTTGGTATGGTATGATGATGATCCATGTTAGCCAGTTTATTAAATTAACCTTGCGTTTGCTTGCTTATTTGCTTGGTTGCTTCCCTGTAGTCTTTTCCTCCACTTCTTCTTTTTACACTTTTTTTCGCCTTTTGCTGTTGTGGCGATGATGATGTGGTGCTGATATCCAAACTATCCAAAGTTTTATTATTGTGTGTGTGTGTATAGGTGAACAGGAGCGTGCAGTGCTACTACACTTCCCAAGTCAAATCAAAGTATAATGAGTTTCCCAACCAAACTTGAAACTCGTAGATTCAATTCAAGAAAGAAAGATATTTGAATGGCTTTCTAAAGAAGTATTGCCATTATTATCATCATCTCTCTACCATCATACTATTATTAGGTAAGTATACATAAAACGTATAATAAAAAAGCTATCCATTTCGCTACTACTGCTGCTACTTCTCCTCTTTTACCGATGAAATGCCTGTCGACATCGTCATTTCATGTTTATATGGATGTTGTTACACACACGGAACGAAAGAAGCTTGTTATGTCCTCGTTGTTGTTATAAATAAAATGAAATGATAATATTTATTGCATCTATATTGCCACTCAACTCTTTTCACTCAGAAAGTCGCTCTCTGACTCTCTCTCTGCTTGGTTTTATATGCCTGCTAACCAACAACACGCAGCAACCACCACCATTCTCCTCAAATCTCTTATGAAATAAGAGTCTTTTTATAGCCCAACGAAGTGAAAATGTGTTATGGTAGGTTGAAAATTGTGAAGCTACGCTGCTTTTTACTGCTTCCTCTCCTACCACTTCTCTCCCTTGTCACTGTCACTATATATAACCGTCCTGGGGTTTTTGTTTAGGTGTAATATGGGGTGGTTATGGTGGTGTATGGTTGTTGGTATAAATAATATGGCAGTCGTAGTGCTACACATTATACTACTTTTATGAAATGATGATATTGTGAAGTGAACACGATTTTTCAATTTGGTGAGTCTTTTCAAAATCCCGTAGTATGATCATCATAATGTTATGATGATGGCAAATGCCTGTGCTTCTTCAACTTTTATCTTGACATAATAAAAAAAGACTCATCATGGTCTTCGTGAACAAAATCACAGCACATAAAATAATAATAATAATGATGATAATGGTGATTTGATAATATTCACGATAATGGTCGTTCTTATGTACTTTTATATAAGTACGGTGAATTGAATACCGCTCATTTTACCACTTGTCAGGATGTTCGGATTATTGTAAGTAAAAGCAGTAAATACCAGTATAGACTGCTTTTCTTTTCGGAAAAGAAAGTATAGACACTTCCCGGAAAGAGATTCTCAAGCCGTTGCCGCTATAAACTGGTAATCGTGCTTATTGCTGTGCTCAGAGTTTTATGATTACGATAATAATCAAAGCGGTAACAAATAACTTTTTAGTTGTGTATTACGTCTCCTGTCATAAATAAATGGATAGGTACTATACTAATGAAAATCAATAAATGAAAATATATTAAGGGATGAGTAGCATTTTCACACAAAAAAGATTTGCGAAAACGGAAAAAAATGATAACTCAAAAAAAGTTTATGATACAACTATGTGCGAGCGGGAAGTTGATGCAGAACAAAATGAAATGAAATGAAATGAATTGACTACTGAAAAAGAGAAGCTGGTGACATTACACTTTCAAAGCCATTTAAGTTAATGTCGCTGTCACTCTTTGCAAAACAAAGTAGATTGGATATTATTAGATTACAGTTTCACAAGAAGTGTATTTACAATTTTTACATTTATTATTATACAACCCTAAAATACTGACTGACGTTTTGAATTAGATTGTAAGCTCATGTTTTGTGCTAAAACGTTGATTGTGAATAGCTTTCCTATTTGTTTGTCAGTTTGTCAGAGTAAAAAAAGACAGTAGCAAATATTTGTGCCACAACAAACAGGAATATTAAACTTAAAAACAACTCTAAATTGCGACAGTTCCCATTCATTTCATCTGCTCTAAATACATCCATCTAGCTGGAAACATTTTTTATGTGTCTCTCAGCAAAAAGATAAATCAACTGTCTCCTATATGTCGTGTGTGACATTCAATTATTCAAAAAAGCTAAAACCTTCCCTGGATATTCCAACACATTCATCTCTCTCTCTCTCTGTGCTTAAAACTAAAAGCGAATTTGAATGCTGCAGATAAAAGCTGTTTGCAAACAAATCACAGTGATAGTTTCTGGTGAAGAGAGAGACAAATTTTCAATACCATATATTCATCATTATTAGTATCATATACATAACTCTAACCACTACTACTACTTCCTACCACTGGTACCGCACCACACACGAAGCTTTTGACAAAATACCTCTGTCCCTCTCAATCTCTTGCTTTCCATTTGAGTTAATTTGAGTCTCAAACTGAAGGAAAATGCAAACCTCAGCATATTTTTTTTTTACAAAACCCACCACACAACCACCAAAACATTTAAAAGGCAAGTAGAGAGGTGTGTAGTGTGTTGTACTATGAACATAATAATGCATGCATGCCAATGTCACAGTAATACCACCATTTGACGCTGATTAATAGCTACATAAAAAAGTAAAGATCCGCTATATGTCAAAATAATTTTACCATTCATCCGTTCCTCTCAACTTCTTCTGGCTCTCTTTTTCCAGAACATGTAAGCCGAGAGTGTATTGGTTATGAAAGCTTAGAACATTTTCAGGAAACCACCGTCGTCACAAGAATAAAAGGTTTAAGTATTTATAAAAGCTTGCGGTTTGGCCCGGGAAAGTAGCAACGACAGCTTTAGTATAGAAGTAGAAAAGAAGACGGTAGTGGTTTTGCAAAACCGAGCAAGTCAGCTCAGAGAGTCTAGCGAGACCTTGATCACAACCATCATCATCATGGAACGCCATGCAAAATTCTCAACTTAAAAGCTCAACTTCATAATACTCCCACAGCCGCTACCCACCACTAAACCCATGCAAATACCACCAAGTATTTTTTTTTGCTTTCTGCTTGCTTTACTTTCACAATAAATAATATGAACTCTCTATACTTCTCTTTCTTTCTCTTATACATTGACTGGTGATGGAAAACTCAATTCGAGTGACGAACAAGTAGGCAGGAAGGATGAACTAAAATCAAGATAAAAAACCAGCACCACTATCCTTGTCGTCGTAAGACACTACAGTGGATTGAGAATTGAGATGTAATGAACAATACACGCCAAAAAGTAATGGCTCTTCATATGTGCGTAAGCGGTCCTGTCACAAGCTTTATTTACTTTTTCGCTTTTAAAAAGCTATAAAAATGCATACATGTAATAAAGTGAACACAATTTGATGAAGAGAAAAAACATATACCGTCCAATAACAATGTAACTTACAGAGCAATAAGGAGTGGAGTGAGTGAGTCTGTCTGTCTGTCAAAAGGATAGCACCGCCGCGCCACCACCTCCACCCACCCAATAATCATGTTGTAACAACAGTAGTAACATTGAAGAAATGAGGCAGTTATTTGAGCTTTCTTTTCCTTTCTCTTTCGGAAGAAATTGAGTGCTTCCACTTTTCTAAACAAATTACCACATCAATTCAATGGAAAAAGTTGTCTCAAACCCAACTCAATTACTTTTTTCTCCTTTCTTCCTTCCCGTACTCTCATGTGCCATGCCTGTATGCATATCCAGCAGAATGTGTTTCTCTTCCTTTACCTCTTCATCTGTTTCATGGTATTCTTGTCTGTGTCAGTGTGGCATTGCGTATATAGACTATAGACCATTTTTCTTCTCATAAATAGAAGAGAGGATAAAGTTTCAAGGGGAAAAAAACTTTTGCTCGCAAGCAAAGAAAAATGATATTGGATAGAAGGTATTCAAGTACATTATGTGTATTTTCTTTCGATCGTCAACTAGATTATTGCTGAACGTCCTTTCTGTCAATTTTAATAGTTATTTGCATAATATTCATTTATTTGTCTTGTCTTTTTTGAATTACTCTATCTATCCAGCTGAAAACGAGTGGCAGGAGAAAACGCATTTACAGACAAGAAACGTGTAGATTCTTTGCAGCACGAAAAATGAATGTACCTTTCGCTGAATACTTTCTCTTCTTTCTCTCCCGTTTTTATCTACATTTAAATAGAAAATTTCCACTAAAAATAGTAAATCAATAGGGAATGTCAGGCTGAAACGAAATTGCGAACTTGTTTATATACGGCCATTATGTAAGAGGAGTGTGTAATCAATCAAATCATTTCTTTCTTTTTAAGTGGCAACAATACAAACTGCGTATGCTGCAAACTACAGAAACATGAAAGAGGCGATAAACTTGAGGTTACTAAAAAAACTAGTGCTAGAGCTAGTGAGACATTTCATTCTGTTTATTTTGCTATAAATACACACAAAAAAGTTTAGCAACAGCACATGAAAGATTTTGTAGGTTTATGTATGCAAGCTTTATTACGTCAATGTTAAAGTAAACGGAAAACAAACTTTTTTGTTCAAAATACAAAAAGAAACAAATCGAACAGAAGAAGTATTAGAAGTTGAGAGGAAAGCCGCTTGTAAAATAGATTTCATCCGTACACACAGGCTGCAAGTGAGCGTAAAGTAAATAAAGATCAAAAGGTTGTTTTTGTTGGGGCACTCTTAAACTCCAAAACACACATTTTATCGATGCTCAAAATGTGTATTTAATGGGTTATAAAAGAATGTGATATGACATGGAGAAAAAAAATCCAACTCGGGTCGAATATACAAATTTTCCATAGCTTTTATCATCAACTAGAGATAAAGCCAGCTATAAAATATACGATCCGATCAGTACAACATGCAAATGTCGTAAAGTGCACTTGCCTGTACCATGCTGTTCCTCAGAACATACATTATAACGGAGAAAGACATCGAGACTCTGGAATCTGCTTTTTATTAGCAGCATGTTTTACTCTCTTTGTTTAAGATAAGCGGAAATCATACACAGAGTAAACTATATTTTGAACAAAATTAGAAAATTAATTATTCAATCAGCCAACCGTACAAGCCGAGGAAAATATCAATCAAGTTTCTGATACTTAAGATTTTCGCAGTTTTTTTCCACATATGTATTGTCAACAGCGAACGTAAATTTGAAAATATTAAAAGGACATTAGGCATAAGGAAGGACTCAAAAACAAACAGGAAATAAATCTACAAGAAAAAAAGAGCAAACAATATTCGATCCACGGGAGAAATAGCTATGCTGAAAAAAATCTTATCGAAAGCTATATAGGACAAACACATCATCCATTTCTCGTCAGCGTCTTGGTATTTTCCCTATTTCGTAACAACAACACATTTGCTGTCAAATTGACGGTACAAGATAAAGTACCTAAAAAATTTACATTGCGAAAGAGAAGCGTGTTACGCGGAAAGAGGTATGGTGCAGTCACCCAACAAAATAGGATTGGTTTTCATATTGCAGTTCTAAAACAAGATTTTTCTCTGCTCACAAGTAACCAACCATGATCGGGCTTACCTAACATTACATTCCCTTCACTTTTCTTTTTCCCAGTTTACATCATCATCTCTCCAAAAACATTTTTATTTACTTTACTGGAGGGTGAAAGCGAGTGAGAGAGAGAAACAAAAGTCTTTTCCGTTTTTATACTCTCCTCACTCTAAAACAAATACAAAATCGGAATAAATATGTAATAAAAAGATATAGCTATGATGACATATGAAGTAAAAGTAAATTATGTAAGTGTTTAAGTAAAGGTACGTATGTGT
>JAHZMZ010001694.1:0-35997 GCA_027743805.1 Lepidocyrtoides sp. E14
AGTATTTAGAGAAGCGTTTGCTTATAACGTGGAAAAAAGTGGAAAACATGGTTATTCACATGCATAATCTAATAGACACACAAAACGGAAAAAACAAGTAGTAAGTGTAGTAGCATGCATACATGAAGTCAATAGTCAACCTTTTGATTTTTAACGTTTTAAATTGGTAAAATGCAAACTAAGCAGGGAATCATCATCATCAATGGAATTGAAGGGGGATATGGAAAATATTATTAAAAATATATGAATAAATATGGCAATCTTGTGCATTTTGTAGAGAAAGCTAGTGGTTTCTCTGGTCGCTTTTCGGTTTTACATTTTAGTTTCTGCTCTGATGTGCATCCGCATCCCATTTCGAAGAAGAAGGAGCAATGCATTTTTTCAAATGTTCCATCAACGGCGAACATTTGTCTGAATATTAATTTTTCACGTGAATGTGAATAATCTTGAAAATAAGGAATTCATATTATTTTTACTGTGTTATTTTTTATCATTTTCCTGTTCCCTCTTTATTTTTCCCTGTTGATTTTTTATGTATTTTTCTTCTAAATTTAAATATATATTTTTTAGTCGGCCGATAGAAAATGTTTGATGGTGATGGTGGTGGTACATGGTAGGATGATAAAAGGAAAGGGAAATAACGAAAAAAAAGTCTCGGTTTTCCGTTCCTCTACTTCATCGGTGATGCGAATGCTAAACGATTTTATTATTAGATAAGAGTCAAAGGCGATGTTTTTGTGAGACCAAAAAATTGTTTTTAAAACTTTTTCTCTCTTCCTTTCCATCTCTTCTTGCTTGCGTTTAAATCTTTTAAAACTTTAGTTTGTTATTTCAGACGTGTGCACTACTTTTAATGGTTGCGATCATCATCATATGAACCTTCCGTTCCGACTGACTGTGCAACAACACACTCTCTCGTTGCTGTTGTTTTAAACGTGTGTGTAAATAAATGTACAACTCTTTTTTTTTCACTGCGCTCATCGTCTAAATTTATTCTTGAGTATTTAAAATAGTACTTACCATTAACATTAGCTAGGTAGGTAGAGAGAGAGAGAAAAAAAATGATGCCAGAAAATGAGTGCTTATTCTTTCTTGCACGAGCATCGACAAGTATTTTCACGATGGCAAAACATATATATATATATATAGGAATGAATTATATAAATAAAAAGTATAAAGTTGTCCAGATATAGAAACAAAATGTACTTCGAATTTTGTACAAAAAAAGAAAAGAAAAACATTCATTATCCACACATCCATTTCGTTTAGAAGCAGCACAAAATAAAAATTACTGCAGTTTACAGTTTTTTCCTGCTGCTGCTGAATAATAATATGAGACTCAATTCTATGCAGTTTCGAAGAACCATGCATGTAATATAGCCAATGTTGACAAGCTGATGAGCACAATATTTTACCCCATTACAGTTTTACACACGTTCGTACTTCCAGTTGCATTCTCAGTTGCAGTTATGGCTAAAAGTTCATGTTTAGAAGTCTCTTTAAACAGCTTGTTAGAAATTCTAGAGAAAAGCTATAGTGAGTGTGTGAAGGCATCAGAGTAAGTGAAAACTGAAGGATAATCATATATATTTTTATTTTTTTCTCTCTCTTTCTGTTGCACATCTCTCTTCAGCTTGCCACTCTGTTTTTTGTTGAGAAAAACAAAAAAAAAAGTAAATTAATAGTGAGAAAAAGCACGATGTATGGTTATGCAGGGTTAAAACAAGAGGAGAGATATTTTACTGTAAACAAAATCCTGAAGTTTACATTTTAGCTTCTCATAAATTGTTGATTCTTCTATAGCAGACGGTTTCAAAATGGCAAAAAATCAGTGTGTTTTTTGATGTTGAGATATATAATCAAAAATATAATTCACTTGCGTTTAGGAAATACGTTGCTATTCCACGTCACCAACGAATATAACATTTGTAACAATTGACCCTCCGTTTAAACTGTTCGAGCAGAGCTCACATCTTCATGGTGGAGGTACCGCATGTCTTTCACGAATTGTTGTAAAGTCGTCAAAATTGGATTCGTGGAATTGAATGAATCCACTAGGTACATACATAGTACGCATATACAGTGCCATCACAAAACAACACATCTCATTACAAATCATTCTGTACGAAATAGCAAGAAAAACACTTTGAACTTTGATTTCAAATAAACAACTAAAGTTATAAAAGCGGAGAGGGTAAATTGAAAATAACATTAAATTTTGTGGTTCCCAGGCTAAATAGGTTTTTAATAAGCAAATTGTCAATAATTTGATATTTCATAAGTAGCCAAAACATAAGTCATGTTTTGAGACAGGTTAACCATAAGTATTTAAAATGAATGGAATGTCTATATTAGGTATACACATAGTACACACATGTCTCTTTTCTGATGTTTCACTGTATTTTACATATATTGTTTACATGTCACGTAATAAGAAGCTTTAAACATCAGTCATTATCTATGCTTATTGAAAATAAGACACAAAGAAAACTACTCCATGGCCATGGTCCTATATATTCCGTCAATATAACTTATTCAATGATGTGATGAAGTGATTAAATCCATTATAAAAAATGACATTTTACAGCAACATGACATGTTCTTACCTATAATCTTTTTTATTTAATATTTTAGCTTGTTTGCTGAAATCAAGTAAGTATATTTTTTAACCATAAAAATCTTCTACCTTCACTGTGAACGGACTGGATAATTTTAAAAGAGACAATATAATGACCGTATTGCTGTTTTAGTTTTTATTAAATTTTCATCATTTTGTGTAATACAACAACTGACACAACATCCTCAAAAATAGTTTTATAAAAGATGCACATTCCATATTATGAAAATGTATGGTTGAACTACCCAAATCCTTATTAAAAGAAAATGTAAGGGCGCTATGTAGCTTTGAAAACTGTATATGTGCATCGCATCACCGTGTTTATATAAGTAGCCCAAATTGCAAATAATAAATGATGGTAAAAGATTACAAGCTCAACATTACATGCACACCTAATTATTATTTAAAATTCTCTGACCAATTTTTTTAAGATGGGAGAATTTTACTTTTCATCCAGATTGCAAAATTATGTCACACGTGAAAGTAACATTTGATTGAAATGTTGCATAAAAAAGTTTATTTGCTTATTTAAATCCCAATCTTTTAATAAAAGTTGTCGTTAATGTTGTTTTTTTTGTGATCCTTCCGTTTCATCTAAATTATGATGACATCAACAATTTTACATTCGAGTACTTTGCGTTAATGAGTGACAAAGCAGATAAAAGTAAAAAAAGAATACAGAGTTTAGAATCATAATATTCTGTTTTAGATGCATGGATTCATCAGCAAGCATGTTAAATCCATGCAAATAGAAAGAGACGTGTTTTTTTGTCAAAAAATTTTGTTTAAACTACGACCGAGTATAATGTATCCACCAGCAAAAAAAACGAAGGTCTTTTCTATCCTCATATAAAATACAAATATTCAATACCACACTAAAAAATTTCAAAGCTAGTAGAAAATCATAATGAAATGAATATAATTTCTGTTTACAAGCTATGCATGCAGCAACTGCAATAGTGGCAACAATGTTTTATAAAATGTTATGCATTTATTACACTGACGAACATACTTAAAACATGCAATAATCCCAGAAAAAAAAGTATAATAACACACACGTGTGCATGCAACTAACTAACAATGATGATGATGATGACGAGAGTGAATAGAAGCTTATTATATAAAAAAACTCGTAATGAAAAATATAAATAATAAGCAATGTAATTCTTTTTTTTAGTCAGGGTATATTAACAAAAGTATATTGTAGAGAAAAAAAATAATATTATTATTTCCTTCATTAAAGGTATGAAACACGCCCTACCCATCTTATAAGTTATACAAAAGCGGAAAATTTTTTTTTTCACTGTACTGCCTAGTAATGTTTATGTATACGTAGATGAGCAATATAATATATTATTGATTTCGAACGAAATGAGTAGGGAGTGAGAGAGAGAGAGAGAAAAAAAAAATCATATAATTACACACAGCTTTACATGCATGTATACATGGATGTTGTAGTGTATTATTATAGGTAAAAAAAAGTGAACATGTGTATTGTTTTTTTATTCGGCACTCTGTATTATATACATGCTTATATATGTGTCAAAATTGATGTGTTAAGTGGAACTTTTTTTTCCAGGTCATTTTATAAATAGTGTAGAACTTGGCATGCATTATGAGTGTTTCTCAGGTTAAATAAAAAAAAGTTAATTAAAAGAAAGATTTTTTTTTGGAGAGGGTGAAGAGGACCAATAGTAAGTTTATGTTATGTGACTGATGAATTATTAGGGAAGAAAAATGTTAAATGTTCTTTTTGTATATATGTGCTACAGAAGTGCATAATATTCATCAAAATTATGTATGTGTATAATATTATGGCTTTTATAATTTTCTAAAAAAATGCTGCTTAATATATGAATGTAGGTAGGGAGCAGCCGTATGTGGTAAAAAAAATTGTGGGAAATGGCAAGCATTAATAATTAGTCAAGTTGAGAACATGAAAAAGGTTGATAAAAAAACTCGCCATGTTTCCACGAATATTAAATGGACCAATAATGGGGTCTCATCTTGTGACAGGTAATTTTTTTGACGAAACATAAGAAAAAAAAGAAATAAAAAAGAAAAATTCATTTAATGATGAATAATGCTTGTTTTACACTCTAGTATTTTTTTCTCTCTCCCTCTACTTTTCTAACTGTCTTGTATGCATGTAATTCGGGAAAAAAAGAAAAAGGTGTATGAATTAAAAATTATTTTTTTCTTCTTCAACACGTTCGACTTGAAAATAGATTGAATAACTTGTGTTATGCATATACCTAACAGAGAAAGTTTTTCCTTTGACTTTGAAACGATTACGAAAGAATTACTCCAGGAGTTTTCTGCTGTTTTTTAACATGGCCCAAAAAAATGAGACCACTGGTAGGACACTTTTTTTCGAGGACATTGTTCATTTATGTATACCTATTCTTTTAAAATTCATAAGAACTGTTCAATTAAGATTTTAAATGCCTTTTGGAAAATCATTATGTTATTTTACTTGTTTTTCAAATGTCAAGCCACGTTATAGAAAAAAATTGCAATTAATGTTGGGAGTAAGTAAGATGGGGATAATGGTGCTTGCAGGGTGTGTGGCATTATAAAAAGAAAAATGTATGATGCTGGTGGGTAGGTAGGTAGGTATGTACATATGAGATAATAATATTATCATTATTATTCTTCTATTATGTAGGTATCTGCAATAATGAGGTGGACGGGACATTATTGTTTGGTAATCGTTGGATAGGTGGATAAAGAAGGAGTTACATTACATGTTTGTTTTTTGTTTGTGTAACAAAAGGCACTGTCCATCCATGTCCTCGCTTCCGTTTTTTTTAAAAAAAATATATAATATATTCTGGATTTCTGTCGCTCTCTACTTCTAAATGCAAGTCTTTGTTCATGTTTTGGCTTCGTTTTTTTTCTGACTGTGAATGTGTGTGGCTTGCTGGTGTCTGATGTAGTTTCTGCTCTAGACAAGAGCGTAAGTGAAGAGGGGCTGGATAAGGGGAGGACAGGATCGCGTGAAATGGTTTAGTTTAGCACAGTTGTGAAATAAATGATGAGTTATCATTTAGAGGAAAACATTGTCTTTTCAGTTGATAAAATATATTACATGTTCAATTCGCATATATAGAAAATAGAATGGCCTCCCTAGATAAAATTATGCATGTAGTAAAAGTGTGCATGTGTATGTATGTATGTCTAATACAGAATTCATGCCTTGTTCCTCCACGTCAACTTATTTAAGTGGAGAGGAACATATGGAAAAAATGTGTAATATGAGCATAATGATTGACATTGGGACAAGAAAGGATAATCAATAATTAATATCTGTCTCCGGGCAGATATTTTATAAAAGTACCTGACTGTTTGATAAGGAGGGAGTCGTCGCTACACTTTGCATTATGTAATAGCTTTTTTCTCGTGTAGCATATTTTTTCATTTTGAGTTGTATAGTAATGTATATGTGCATAATTTACGTATGAGCATTACATTAAGTTTTTCCCCTGGCTTTTTTCATTGCCTGATGTGCATTTATGAATGAGTTTAATGTGCTTGTAATAGCAGGTAAATGATGATGAGTTATAAAAATTATTCAAAGTTGGAATGAGTTTGAGTTCGACCCAACAGTTTTATTTGTAGATTCTACTCCACTTAATCTGCCCTTCTCTCACTTCAGTAGTAGTGCCTAAATTTACATCCAATACTAACCAGAGATTCAAGGCACATAGCTAAATATGACACTATGTATTTATCATTAAGAAGATTTACTTGCAACCAACTGTCCAATTTCAAGACTATACATTACTTTCAATCACGGCCTCACTCCCGCATCTTAAGGTTACTTAGTTGTTGTTGCGCAAAGAAAAAATACAAATGAAAGCTATGTCTAACATGTTTAGGCAAAAGAAAATTTCAAGGAAGTTGGAAGAACGTCCAAAATTTGAAGAGTATAATGATTTCACATTGCATTTAGGCTACACAATAGAATTTTACTGTGTCCGTTTTTGTCTTTAATAATCAGGATAAATTTTTATTTCTCAAAGTCTTACCGTGTCGTTGTTTCCACTTTTTCTGTTCATCTTACATCATATTTGCTGTCTCATGATATCATAATATTCCGGTGAGCTACATGTGCTCATGTGTGGTGAACTAACGGTCAACGTGTTAAATATGATGTGAAACCCATGCTTCTTTGAATATTTAATGTAAATTAATTATTGTACCTTTAACATAATAATTACAAGCAACTAACGACTTCTTGGACAGCTTTTCAAAAGTTCTCCTTTTCCAACCCTTTATTCACTCCAATGAACAATAATGAACGCTATTTTCAAACATATAAAATTCATCAATTACTTTTCTTCCCTCTCTGACTTCACACTGACGCTACACTTTCAAACAAATGGCAAACAAAAATATTTTTACGAAACGGAAAAGAATCGTCAATATTTTTATATCTGATCTATACAAACGAGTACATAGGTACATACGTGTGTCTGTCTGCACTGCAGACAGAAGTCATTTGAAGTAGCCCACTTACATAACAGAAGCAATAGAGTAGTATAGTTTCTTGGATAAGAAATAATTGCGTTATAAATATTATGCATGTTTTTTTCAGTTTTTACTTTAAGTAGAGTAGCCAATTTTCATGTAAAACTTTCTTTTCTTTATTTTCTCCTTTTTATTTTCTGATAAAAATGGTGAATAACATAACACGATAACTGACTGACTGTCTTAATGCAACAACTTTTATTTTTTACTCTACGCTACCTGACTATGTCATGTCCTATTTGACATGATGGTGACATATGCAATCAAACAAAAAAGTAATGGGAAAAAATAAGAGATAAAAAAAGACTTTTGCACGCATACTTTAATGAAGTAAAACGGAATAAATAATAAGTGTGTGTGTGCATATGCATATATGTGTTTTATAACATCACACGTTAGTAAAACAGTTACGTATACCAATAATAACCGACGTATATAAATACATTTCTTTTATATAACTTTAGCAAGATATCATAGACAAGATTATTGGTTACATTCAATTAACTATTTAATATTTGAAACAATTATCATCCTCACACAAGTTTAACATTTTGTTTTTTTCCTTTTAAGCAAATCAACAAAAAGTCTTTTTTTTTCTTTCTCTCTATATATTTTCTCCTCTGTCTTTCTTTTCGTTTGACGACGACATACTTTCCTCTGAGTTTTCCAACTGTTTTGCTTTCATTAAAAGGAATAATGAATTGTTTGGGAATATGTCACTGAATAATATATTATGATGAGCAATTTGACTGTGCCGGCTTTTTTCTGTATTGAAATGAGAATGTGATGTGAAATGCATCATCGTCAATTGGATAGGGTTATATAGTTATTTTCTCTATCTGTGTAATAATACTATAGCATACATACATACTTTCCTAATGTTGTATAATTAATTCAGCTGTTTTTTTTTCTTTCAATTTACGCATTAACAGCTAAACATGCAATCTGATAGTGTCTGTTACCTCTTCATCATAGTCGTCGTCATCATCATCAGTTTAATATACAAAAAGAAACAAATACCCTTCTACACTTTTTTACTGAAAATAAATTGTTCACATAATAATTTTTCTTTTAGTTATTGGAAGTATAGAAGATGTAATGCATGAATTGGTAAAAACATTTTCTCAATTATTGTCGAAAACGAGAAAAGAAGGCAAAAAATCATTATCGGATACCGGACATCGTTCCATGTCCACAATAAATTGAGATGTTTATCTTGCCAGCTCTTAAATAAAATAAACTTTTTTCATTTCACTGGAAAGTGAAAGAAGAAAGAGAGAAAAAAATGTTAAAATTCATGGAAATAATAAACACAGCAGCATATGCAGCACAGGTAAACTTAATGCATGCCAATCTAATCCAGTCCAGAGTTCAGTCGAGAGCAAAGTAAAAAATAAAGTAAACGACAATTGGTATTTTCTTTAAACGTCAAAGATATTGACGCAAGCCGTCTTGAGACATGGGCTAAATTAGGCTACACATCATAATTTTTATCATATTTCAATTCATATATACAGATATATATTTTTTCCCCTAATAGATTCATCTTTTTTTTGCTTTCTCTTTGAAGAAGATAACTTGTTAATTAAGCATAAAGGGAAGATGATGGGTGTGATTGGGATTTGACTGTTATTGGTTTTGTTTGCTTGTTGATAAAATATTAAGACATGTGTGTGTTCACTCTTCTTATTTACAGTTAAACAAGTTATTCCATTATGTTGCAAAAAAAGACAATTTTCAAGTCATTACTTTTACCTCATTAATCTACATATAAAGTATATTTTTTGGGGCGATTTCATCATCAAAGTGAGGGACAGGTGCTGCTGTGTTGTTGTTTTTTTGTACAACAGAAGTATATTATGATGACAGTTTTTGTGAAAGATAAACTGGAAAAGCATGTTGTTATGTTAAGCTATCGAATAAATGAGCTGTTTTTTATTTATATCGCATAATTTGTTGTTCTCTAACAATTTTGAATAAGATGGACAGCAGCAAAAGAGGACATAATAGGATATAATAAACGCGCGTGTGTGTAGTAATGTATTTTCTTTGCTTACTGTCACAAATGAATTTGATGATGTGATGATGATAAAGAAAAAAAACTTATATAATGATGGACAGTTAGAAGAAATGTATGCATATTTAATTTGCTGATTAATTTAGACTAATAGATTGTTTTATAAGAAGAGTAATTGGCTAAAGGATAAATCATCACAATATCTGTAGATTATTCAGTACACCCCCACCCACCACCCCTTTCCCTGCACAATCAGGTGAAAGGTGTTTAATAAATAAATCGCATTTTCCTGACAGAGTTATTCCGAAAAGAGGAAAAGAAAACGATTTTAGGTAAATTTTCACTCAAAATGAACATGCATGCATATTTCTACTAGATTTGGCGTCTACAAGCTCTAATCATTAGGAAAATGCATTATAAATGGTATATTTGTAATTGGAAGAAAGTTATAGAATGGCGTGGTCAACTTTAATGGCTAAAAAAATCACAATCATTTTATTTGTATTAATGACCTGAATTAACATTTCACACTGTTTTGCTTTTTTCACACTTGTCCTAGTTTTTTAGAGTGCTTTTACCCTTTCTTGCTTTTGTGCAGAATATCAATGATATTTATCCTGAGCAAAAAAGTAATTCAGATTCATGGCTTTCAGAATTTGGGAATAGTTAACTAACTTGTTTTTTAACCTGTTTTTTATGCTGACCAGACACCTACCAATATCAAATTCAAAATTTATGGCAAAAGTGCTGGAATCAGAATCAAGGGGGTGTGGTGCACGCGCTAAGATTTCGTGAGAGAGGTCCTTTAGAAATCCTGGCGGCCTGAAACAATGGCTGCACTGGCTCTGGTAAGTGTGAGATTGAGCTTATGTGAAAATGAATGATATAAAATGTAGACATGTATGATTCAACGCATCCTATTTTATCATTCTCTTGCTCAGATTTGATGTCCGACATGAGACCTAAGGGAAGGGGTAGGCCTCAAAGAATACTTTTGGGGTCGTGGCCTGAAGAGCACATTCGAGGAGTAATTCGTGCGGTTGTATTCCGAGACACACAAGGGGGAAAGGACGACTTTCCTTTCATTTTCAATCGGGTAAGTCAAAAATGTTTGTTTTTTTCTTTTAAATTTTTCCACATTGTACCAATCTAACTCAGTAGCAATTACTCAAGTTTATTCAGATATTCATAAAGTTTGAGTACTTGTTCAATGATTTAGTGGATTTATGAAAGATATCTCCTGATAAACCATTCAATTTTGCGGAACATGAAAAGTGTGTTAAGTAGCCCCAATTATCTTTTGCGATGAAACAGTTCCATTTCATATCAACTTTTGCATGGCCGCCTTTCATTACTTTTACAGGAGACAGGTCTTTGCCTCCCTCAAACGCCTGGTTCCTCATCCCACAACGGTTTGGACATGACTCTTCAACAGTTTGGTAACCCATTTTTAAATCCCTCTGGTTCTAGCAGTAGCTCCAATAGCGCTGCTGCTGCTGCTGCCGCTGCAAGTCTTCTACATCAGCTTCAACCACCCCAATCAACTACACCCCAACAACAACAACAGTCATCAACCACTTTATCATCTGGAGGAAATTTGAGCTCAGCAGGAGTTCAACAAAGTGCAACCAATTTGTCAAGTTCAGCAGGAGCCTCAACCAACACCACCACCACAACCTCAAGCAACCTAAGCAATCTTCATGGGGTGAACTTGATCAACATCAATGAGCACGGTCCCAGCAGTCTGAGTGCTGCAGCAGCCGCCACAGCGGCTGCACTTCAGCACCTGCAGCAACTTCAACAACAGGGTACATTGAGTGCCAGCACAACATCAGGCTTAACACCTGGCTCGCCATCCTCATCAGTAAGCACTTCACCCCTTCAACAAGTACTTAGCAGTGCTGGATTGCTATCCGCACAGGCACAAAGAGAGCTATTAGCTCTTCAACAGAGACATCAGCAATTGCAACATCAAAGACGTCACTCGTTGTCAGCAAGCAGCAGGGATTCCAGAGACGGGGATATCTCTCCATTGGGTCTGCTAAGCAAAAAAGCGCTTTCATCAATTGTGAATGAGGTCTCGTCCAAGGAGGACGGAGCACCCTCCTCCTCCTCTGCATTGGTGTCGGATGCAGAAATATTGCAAATTAAAGCAGAGCTTCCATCATCATTGGATGGTGGCGGAGGAGGACATGATGATGATGATGACGATGCGGAAGACGTTAATGAGGCTATGGATGGAAATAATTTAAGTAGTAACAGACACAAGCAGGTTGATGAGCAAGATGACGACGATAATGATCATCATCATCACGCCGGAGTAATCCCATTAAACGAGGGTGATGATGATGAGGAGCCGTTTTCCACTGCTTTCAAACAAAGTGTTAATAACCAAGGACAATGTTCATCAGTTTCTCTGGCTGCTACGATGGGTGGGTGTGGGCGAGGAAATCAAGGAATAGAAGCAGCCACCGCCGCCGCTGCTGCTGCAGCTGTAATGGAGGAGCATGCACGGTTACAAACGGATTTTGTGAAATTTTTAAATCGAAATTCTACATCACCCGACGTTATTAGTGGAAATAATGGGAATGGTACTGGTGCTGCCAGTAGTAGTGGCAATTCTCCCAAGAATTCTCGCAGCAGCAATTGTACTGGTGCTGGTAGTAGCGATTCAAATGGTAACGCAAATAGTAATAATAATAATGATAGCCCTAAAGGGTCCAGTAGTAGTAGCAGTAATGGTAATGGTAATAATAATAATGCTGGCAATAGTAGCAGTAATAGCAGCACTGGTACTACTACAACTAGCAGTAATACTAGGAGCAATGAGACCAGTGGTAATAATAATAATAGTAATACAGTAGCAACAGCAACTTTGGCAGGGCAAGATGGACAGGGGACGACTAGTATGGCGATGATGATGATGACGCCAGCTACTACTACGACATCATCGACAACAACAACACTGGAATCTGGTAGTAGAAGGGCATCTCTTAGAGCTGCCACTATTGCCAACAGTAGTAGTAGCAGTTTAGGTGAAAGTGGCGGTGGTGGTAGTGGAATTGGTGTTACCGGTACTTGTAGCACCACTTCAACTGCCACTTCACCAGGCATCTCAACAAGAATGAGATCGTCAAGCAGCAGTCGAGGAGGAGAGCGTGAAGTGAATACGCCATCTCCACTCAACTTCCACCAGAATCAGGCAAGCACGAGCTAATGATCTTGTGAAAAAAAAGATGTGCCAGATACACACACACACACACACAAAAAGCCAAGCCGCTCTGCATTGCTCTATACCTTTATAACCTTTTTTTTATTTTATTATTATACCTTCAACCTACATACCTTTCTTGCTTACCACCACCACTACTTGATTTTTTTTTCTTTTTGGCTTTTGCTTTATTGTAGAAAAGAGAGAAGGGAGAAAAAAAAATAGCTAGACACAAGTTTTCTGTTTGCGCCTATTATATTATAGCTTTTATCGTCACAAGTATTTTAATATTATTGTAAAAGCTTTTTTCACACTTTTTCCAGTCACACTCTTAATATATATGTATGTAGTATTTCCAACAGCCAGAAAAAAAAGAATGAATATCATCATCGTCATCATCATCATCATCATATGTCTGCGGCATCGGTAGCAAGTTGATCATTACTGGAAAGAACATTTTTATCCATGGACCATTATTATAGCCATTGAACATAACTATTGATTATGTGTATGTGTATACTAGTGTCAAGCAATAATGCGTTATTACACTCATCCACAAGTGAATAAATAGACATTTTTTTTCGGTAATGTAGCAGCAGAGAAAAAAAAATATTACTTACTGGGAAAACATTTTGAAAGGGCGTAAGTAGCGTTTTGGATCGGCCATCATTTTTTATAACACATTTTTTGGGAAAATTTTCATTCCTACGAATTGTACATAGAATTGAATGAAAAATATGAAGAAACGACTTGCGATCATGATGATTACTATATTGAATGAAGATAATAATCTTTCGGAATTCATTATTTTCTTGTCGTGTAATGATCTATGTTGAATACCATTTTTTTAATATAAAATTATCCATTTATTCACATATGCCCATTAAAATAGATGGTGAAATTTCTAGCAGTTGCGATTTTAGGAAAATGAGTAGCCAATTTTTTTAATAATGGCCTAATTTAACCTAACAATTTAATAATTAAATAAACAAATAAACGTGTACCTATCCACTTAAACTGCAGTATAAAAAAAACGTTTGAATCATTTTCAAATTCATCGGGCTCCATTCTGCTTTTGTTTTAAGCACGCACGCATTAATTACCTACATTACATACCTGCATGCTTTGCTTCTACAGCAAACCTTCTTTCCTTGTACGGTATGTACTAACATATTTTACATTTTTCTCTAATAGAAATAAAAAAGGCAATTATTTTATCAAGATAAAAAACGGCAGAAGGTTTGATATTTTTATCTGTCAGCAGAGAACAGTAGTAGTCTCCCTCAAGCTCACAAATGTACATACATGAAACGCACACGGCATGAGTCAATTAAAAAGGGGAGAAGCGGAAAAGTGACAAAAAGGGTTGCTTCGCTAGAGCTCCTCTACTTTTCTGTTTTACATTGCAATTTGACAATGAAGAGGAGATGATAATACTGTTATTACTACATAATATAAATATATATATTGGCATAAAGAAAAAAAATATGTGTAGTAAATACATATTCAAATGTATTTGCCCAACGTATCAAAAGTTTAAAAAAATAATAATTAAGCTAAAATATTCTATGCTTGTTGTTGTGATGCGAGTCTAGTGACTTGGTCATGAAATTTACTACCCATCTTATTTGAAAAGGGTTCAGTTCAGTTTAGTTCATCTTTGATGCATAAAATCCCCGTATATTTTACATACGGCGAGAGATAAAAGTTTTTGCATTATTAAAAAAAATGTGAAAAAATAAATTATTATAAATGAGTAGTAGAAGTACAGTAAGTCAGTCATTCAATGAAATATGTAGCTAACATGACATGTCATGTATTCATTCATGCTATGTATGCGTTGTAAAATAATTAAGATTTTAATTAGATTTACGTTAGCAAAAGGGAACCAGCATGGGTTACACATAGAAAATGGCAAAGTATTCACAGAAGAACTATTCATTTCCTATTATTATTATTATTCAGTCAATTAATTTAAAGCTTTAATGGATAAAAACGCTGTCAGTACCAAAGGGGGAAAAAATCATCGTTGCGAGAGTTCTTTTTTATTATTATTTTTTATAGTAAAATTCGAATGCAAGTGTGTGATAGCTTGTAAGTAAATAGTAAAATGCTCATAGGACCAATGATTTTTTTTTTTGATGTCGATGATAATGATGATGGTGCTGACGATGTAGTGTAGAGTTGTACACATTACTTGCATACATCTATCACACAGTGTTATTCAATTTTATTACTCATTATTATTAAATGAACTATTACTAGTATTACATATGCATGCAAGGATGAAATATGAAAAAAAATCATCGTTGCGAGAGTTCTTTTTTATTATTATTTTTTATAATAAAATTCGAATGCAAGTGTGTGATAGCTTGTAAGTAAATAGTAAAATGCTCATAGGACCAATGATTTTTTTTGATGTCGATGATAATGATGATGGTGCTGACGATATAGTGTAGAGTTGTACACATGCATCTATCACACAGTGTTATTCAATTTTATTACTCATTATTATTAAATGAACTATTACTAGTATTACATATGCATGCAAGGATGAAATATGTAGTGTTGTTTTTATCGTCTTCCACGTTGTGTCTGCAATGTTTGATTTTTACCTCTTGTAAGTACATATAAACTTGTTGTATTGTGTCTAATAATGAATGACGGTAAATGTAGAAATATAGGTATTTTTTATGTTCATGTTATTATGCAATGCAATGGATGATGATGGGCATGTCATTCGTTTCATTATTATTGACGTGCACAGTTTCCCATTCAATGATGATAAAATTTAATTGTCGTTTTATAATTGATTTAATGAATATATCAAATACAATTTTTCTCTGGTCTTTTATATACACGGGCATAGACAGATGAATGGGTAGATGGATATATGCAGAAATTTATTAATAATAAATTTGAATTAGTTTTAGAATTCAAATGGGCGCGACAAAGTTTTTTAANAAAATTTAATTGTCGTTTTATAATTGATTTAATGAATATATCAAATACAATTTTTCTCTGGTCTTTTATATACACGGGCATAGACAGATGAATGGGTAGATGGATATATGCAGAAATTTATTAATAATAAATTTGAATTAGTTTTAGAATTCAAATGGGCGCGACAAAGTTTTTTAATGCATGGTACTGATGAGGATGAGTTTAGTATTGTTGGAATATTTATGCTTGTTGCTATTATTAGCATCAGTTTTCTCAAAGGAGATGTATGTTCCCGATTTTTCAACAGTTTGCACTTGTCAACTGTGCAGCACAACTCCCTGCTGTCATTTTGTACAGAAATAGGAAGGCAGTACTTTTTTAACATGCTCAATTTGTAATTGTCAATTGAGAAGAAAAGTTATGAAGATACCAGAGAAAAATGAAAAAATGAAAATGAAGTAAAATGTTTTAAGAGATGAAAGGAAAAATCTTTTAGAAGCAAAAGATTGACTTTGTGTGCGTGCACATATAATAATATTATGTGCGTGTGTGTGTTGTGCTATGTAACAACAGCTAATATCTCATTGTTCACATTGCATTGTCTCTTGTCTCATTTGCTTTTTACCTCTTCCATACCTCCTATTGTCAAGTCAAGTGGTGTGATTCTGCAAAGAAAGACCTTGACTTTTTATCATGGTTTTCTTGCAATTACTTTTAATTTTCTACTTTGTTGTCATTATATCATGTTGACATATAATTCCTTCCTTATTGATATACCTATAATATTTGCAAAATTTAATTACAAAAATATTTCCTACCCTACATTATTGACAGGAATAACTTGTACTTAAAATGAACAAATTAATTTTCTTGAACGCATATTTTTTTTATGTTTCTTTCTTTAATACAGTATGTTGTATCTGTGCAATGATTTGAAATTGTTATTATTGAAAACCAGCCATCATATTTATTTTAAATATAAAAGACTGCAGCGCCTGAGGTGAAAAAGCTTCCTTTCCAAGAAGTACGCGTTATGTAGCACACAAAGTCATACATAACATAAAATATGCGCCACACAATGACAAATTTTTGCATTTAGCTTACAGAGCTTCTTTTATCAAACAATTTTTTATACAGTCGCACAGCTTTTTATTATTATTTTAAACAAACAAAAAAACGAGAAAAGGCTTGACTGCTGCATACATTAAAATCATTAATAATGTTTCGTTTACTCTTCAGGCACGACGTGTTCTCCGGCACTTACCTTGAAATCTGACGACGCACATTCAATTATCAAACAATTTCGAGCTTCAAGCCCATCATGAGGATGATTTTTAATCTTTACCTTTTTTACATCCTATACCGTATAAAATATATTATTATTTTACTGTGTATATACACATATAAATATATTTGTACACGTACACATTTATATGGTATACATACACAAAACTTCATCATAACATTTTATTTCTCTTCTGTTGTACATAATATTCTTTACTATTATTATTATTTGTACATCCTCTATAATTGCAGTAATAATAAGAATTTAAACCTAACAATACAATTTTTTTTGTACCGCTCGCAACATCAATTTACTTTATAATCCAATTCAAGGTCCACTCACTTTATATATTTTTTTTCAGCAAGCATTATTATCATTATTATTTTTCTTTTCTTTCGGTGGCAGTGCAGTTGTTGTGATGCGATGTGATGATGATGATGGCATTCTCTATGTAATATTTACTACAACTACCCATATCTCTATCTATATATTATTTTTTTTTGACTTTTGATGATGATAACATACAACACAGTATTCATGATGAATATAATAATATATTATATATGTAGTAATAATAATATTATTATTGCTGTTTGGACTGTTGTTGTTGTAAATGGTAGTACTACATACTTCACTTTTTTTTTCTGGCAACACATACACTTATTGTACATCCCAAGTATCAAATCATTTTTTACACTATTTTTTTTTCTTTCCATTTTGCCATCTTCATTTTCTCGTCTTCTTGAGTTGAAATTAGCTGGCTGTGGTAGCAGCATTACTATTACTACTACTTAGCTTACTAATGTAACTTGCATTGCATGGTGGTGGTGTAGACGAATTACTACTACCCTGGTAGTAGTTGCGGCTAGGCTGTGAATCCACTGGCACCAGGAGGAGAACATACCAAAAAAAAAGTATTATTATTATTATTGCTGGAAAAAAAATTAAAACTTTTTTTTGCAATGCGCTGTTGACGATGTCGACGAGTATGACCATGATGACGCATATGTATACATATATACCTACCTAAAAATATATATAGTTTTTATGTAGGTATTTTACTCGCCTCACTGTACTGTCATGGAATGGAATGCCGGTTGAAGAGTTTGAATGTGTGTGTACATTTTATTATTATCATTACATTTTGTACGACTTGTATAGGTACATTAGGAAGTACACAAAATAGTTTTTGACTTTTTTTTCTGAGAATGCTAAGTAAAACAGAAAATGTTGGAAGCTACTACTACTACTACTACTACGGCGAGAAGGCAAAAAGGGAAGAGAAGGATGATGGTAAAGTTAGCAGTTGCTGGGCTGAAAGTATTATTATTATGATGATGATTATTATTATAATAATAATAATAAATATTCCTATTCATGTTTGCCATCGAATAGTGTATTATTATTTTAGTAAAAAAAACCCTGTGTAGTTATGCATGAGTATATTAGCCATCATAATATAATATATATAGAATATATATAATTACAGTATATATTATATGTGCAATGTAACATTGGTAAATTACTGTAGGACAAAAAAAAATCTGACGATGACGACGACGACGGTTTGGTTTGGAGGAGGAGGAGAAGGATGCAGAATGGCATATTATGAGGAAACGGAGAGTGAGAGTAAACAGCTAGAAACAAACTCTCAGTTCAGTTTCAGTCGTCAGTTTCTTTTTTTTTTCTGTCGAACTAAAAAATAAAGTAGGTATGCATATGTAAGGTCGTAGAGTATTGTAATGTGGAGTAAAATGCAGGAGGAAAGGGAAGGCGTTAAAACACATACAAAATGTATACCTATATGAAACCATGATCAGCAACATGATCGTCATCATAATAATCATCATCACGATCACCGTCATCATCATCATCAGTAACTGCAGCAGCAGCGCAACAACAAAAACAACGGCAACATACATATATATTCCTGCTGCATGGTTGTCGAAAAACGATGTCAGATAACACACAATAGTATACAGCATAAATATATTCTATGGGTTAGCAACAAACGTAAACAGAGTTTGAAACTTCATCAGTTTTTAAACTAAGAGTAAAAAGTATGTAGGTAGTGGTAGTCTCCAGTGAAAAAAAAATGAAGCAGAGGAGGAGAGCCAAAGTAAACCAGAGAGAACAGAGAATCAGTCAGTGAGTTAGATAGAGAGAAAGAGAGAGAGAGAACATTGAGAGAAGTCTAGTCTGTTTGCCTGGCAAAGTTTGTAGTTTGGAAATAATATAAAGAGAGTAAAGCCGAGAGAGAGAGAGAGAAGAAAAAAAACTAAAGGAACGAAAAGCGAGAGAGAGGGGGAAATGCCATGATTATTATAATAATTATTTATTATTATTGTTATTACGATTATTATACTTTACGAACCAACGACATATGAGCTATAATAACGACGACGATGATGGTGCTGGCTGCTGCGTAGTAATAGTGGCTGTTATTATTATTATAGCAAGCAAAAGCAAACGAGTACTAACTGAGGCTCTGCAAAAGCAGCAAGCATTAGCAGCACACTACTAGCATTGTTAGTAGTAAAAAAAGAAGTTTTAAGGCACATACAAAAAAATAGGAAGAGAAACACACAGGCCAGACCAGAACCAGGCAAAAAGTAATATCATCATAATAGCTCTCATAAGTACGTAACATCTCGATGTGTACACATTACCTTTAACTGGGGAGGAGAAATAAGAAGAAGAAGAGATGTACACAGGGAAAAAGGGTACTTTTTTTACAACTTATGATCGTGTACTATAAACAACCCTGAAGAAGAAGTACTACATATATTTCTACCTTGAAATGTAAGAGAGAGGTAGTAGTAAAATGATCTATAATATATTATACGTCTACATATTTACAATGCATGTGGTGGTGGGTAGATTTTTCTATTATAAATTATATAATGTTATGAGTCAAGTTCACATCAAAGAGTATTAAAGATATTTATATGGACATACCTGCTGCCTTTCTACTTATCTACTTCGTTTCTCTGCCTCTAGTTTTTTGGTAAATGATGTTTAGAGGTAGAACATTATCCAACATAATAATAGTAAGAGTCATAACATGAGCTGTGTGTGAACTGTTATGTAGCCGTTATATATAGTGTAGCTTTAGTCTTTGTCAGAAAGGAAAAGAATATGATTATTGTGTAACACCACACCACACACTCTGTACCAGAAGCAAGGAAAGAAAAAGCATGTGTAATGTAGTAAAAGCAGCAGTACAGCGGAATTACAATTTGTCGGCTAAAAAAAAACTTTAAAAGGAAGATGAAGGAACAATGACGAGTAAACCGAGAGAGAGAGAGGGAAAATCATAATAATATTTTCTAACATTCTAACATAAACAAACAAAAAAAGTTAAATGCAAGAGAAAAGAACAAGTCGGGATGTGGATGATGAAGAGAAGAACTCTGGTGAAAAAAAGATGAGTATATATGGAGCTCTGTGCTACGAAAATGTATAAGGTTTGACTTGGTATTATGGTACTTTTTTATATGAAAAATAGAAAAAACAAGATTTAAAAGCTTAGGCTTAAAAACTAACAGTAATTTAAGTAGTTAAAGTGAGCAAGAGCAGGAATAAAACAGTAGCGAGCGGAACGGCAATGATGGTGGCGGTATAAGAAGCAGTAAGTTTTGTAAAGAGAGAGAGAGGAGAAGAGAAATTGCTAGAGAGAAGAGGAGATAGACAGCAAAGAAACTTTTTTTAGTTATTATTTTTATTATTACGAGAACAATTTAGAATTATTATTGCCTAAACTGCTGCTAACAAGAGCTGTTGCTGTAATGATAAGGGAAAATTGATGTTCTGACTGAGCTTTTGCTGGGAAGCATTATTATTACACTGTTTGTGCGTAAGCTGGCCTGCTGAGTAGAGGTACATGTGTATTATGTACGTACGTACCTAAACACCTAAATTTGACAAAGACTGTATGAAAATATCATGATGATCATGATAAGTGTACATGATGCGTTGCGTTGTGTGTATTCTGGGCTTACTTCAAATAAAAATGCTTTTATAGATTCCACTTTCGAACAGTGCTGCTGGTATATCACAAAAAAGTTATTTGATGACAATGATATGTTATATATTTTTGGTCATTCCATTCTATTATATAGTTTGTGAAAAAATACTGATTACTTATTATTATTACAAAGAAGGAATGACGACATGCTTGAATAGAAAATTGGAATTTTTGTGTATTTATTTCCCTCTATAGTACTCACCGCCACTAATGATGAAGTGCTTAGCATATACAGCTAAATGCATTATCAACAATATTTTAAATCAAGGTTGGTACACAGTTTTTTTTTAAAATTACGTAACAAGCATCTGTGTTTTTTCCATAAATATTACGAATTATTTCCCAGGTAGACAGATATGTAGTATGTACATATTTGGCTGATTTTTTCCGAGTTTTGCCTATTTGCTTAATTACAGTTCAATGTTTAATTAACTGTTATCAACTGTTGTAAACATCCGAAAGACATCCGTATTTACTCAACTAAATTCGCATTTTTATG
Source organism: Lepidocyrtoides sp. E14 (assembly GCA_027743805.1). Lineage (NCBI taxonomy): Eukaryota > Metazoa > Arthropoda > Collembola > Entomobryomorpha > Entomobryidae > Lepidocyrtoides > Lepidocyrtoides sp. E14. The sequence continues at coordinate 21,133 of JAHZMZ010001694.1, forward strand.
CTTTCGAGGTCAAAGCATTGAAAACCTAAATACATACATAAAAAATCATCCAGCAATCCACGTTTTTGTTGATTCAGGCTGTGTAGTGCTTCTGCTGCTGATATCAGTAAAAATGACAATCGTGATGATGATGATTTTGATTGTAAAACTTGATAACAAGATGTACAACCAAGTTATGCAATTATGCGTGAAAAAATTTAAATAATTATTCACAATGGAACAATCCAGTGGATTTATTTTTTTCAATGTGGAGACGCATGTTTGATATCACGTGTTCAAAAGGAATGTTTTTGTGTGCTGAAGACAAAGGAAAGGACGCGTTTATACATATTATGTAGGCATAAGCTGATATGAAAGGGGAAAGAGCAAGTGATGATAGTACAACAAAGAAAACGAGGTGAAGAGCGTGTTGTCTGCTCTTCTTTCTTTGTACATGCATCAGGTAGCTGTAGACAGGAAACACGCATACACTTTTTTAGAGCATATACATAAGTGTAAAAATTGGTTACAGCAAGAAAACGAATAAAAGTGTGTAAATAGGTACTTTCGTAAACTACTCTCATTGGTAAATTCTTTTTTACTTCAACCTTTTCATATACTCTGAATGAAGATGTACAGGCTTAAATCAGTTTAGGAATTCTGAAAGTTATTTTTTTTGGCAATATGGAAATGGACCAGAGAGGTATCCTTGAAAGAAAAGAGAAATACATAAGTGTTATATATTATGCTACAGTATAATTATGTGGTTAACTAGAATACTAGAGGGCAAAAATTTTAAAAAATCTAAAAAGTTGTCATTTCAAATCAACGTATTGCTATTACTCACGTTGCGTTTCTCTGCAACTCCTCCAGCAGATAATTATTGTCAGGCCATAATTTCTACAAAACCAGATCAGTCAAGTTTTTAGTGTTTACAGTACAAACAAGCAAAAGGGGTTATAAATCAGGAGATATAATTATTAGTGCTAATATATAAAAAAAATATGAAACTGTAGAATATTATTATTAAGCTAATTACTTTTACACATATCTCTAATAGTTAAAGCTAATGCCAATAATAGTACCTATACAGTATGTTAAGTAGAAGATGACGTTAGATTTTTAACCGTTATTGTCGAGCACTAAATAGCTAATAGTGCATGCATGCAGCAAAGTAATACTATTATTGGTATAATTATTTTCCTAGCTTTGTATAAAATGAATGCATATAATAATCATAATGATAATTTTCGCTGTTTGTAAGTGCAATATAAAAATATTTTGTACATAAAACACAACCGTGCGAGTATACCGCGCACTTTTACTAATGCTATGAGAATGATGTTATACAAAGTAGCTAATTATTACAAGTATAAAAAATAATAATGTAGCAACTACAATAATAATAATAATCATAAACATTTTCCCTCTCTCCTTTTGAAATTTTCGACAAATAATGAGGAATATCTTTTTATGCGGAAACATAATCATTAAAATAAATCATTTTCATTCAGAGTTATCATTAGAAAGAATAATATTAAAGATTATTACTACTGCAATTATTTTCATTTTATTGCTATTACTTAACAAAGACGCTTTATAGGCGTAGATGATAGTACATTGAAACAGAGTGAAAGAGTGGAATGGTTTTATACATTTTGTTTTTTTATTACATTTCATATGAACGTCTATACAACCTAAATTACAGGCATGGGCAAAAGATATTGCATTGCAGACATAGTTTTTTCTTCTATTTTTCTGTTTTTTTTTTGTAATAAAAAGTGATCGTTTTGTTTACCAGATTAATGAATTCTTGAAAAAAAAAATACATTTTATATACTTTGCCTTGTACTGAACTATACATTCAAGCAAACAAAATGCAAAAATTTCCCCTTTTTTCATATTAAAAATGTATCTTGTCTTACCAGACCATATACTACTTTTATTAGTCTGCTGAAGTGAAACTCTTCTCCATCTAGAACTGCTTTTGATTCTCCGTTTATCTGTATTATAGTTCGAGGTTGGTCAAACAGAGGCATCTGGAAAAAGCAGAAAAGTTGACTAGTCATAAACAAATAAATTGAAAAAAATAAAGCTGTGCTTACGTGCAATAATTATATAATTGTTGTAGATATACTTTACAAGCTAGCATATATTTACACACACACACAATTTTTTTTTCATATGCATTCAAAAATGAAACGTCTCAATAGCAGTCGTCCCAGTCTCAGACATTTACGAACTTTTTATTTATTGTTATGATAATTAGTGGTACTAGAGTGAGTGAGATAAAATGTTATTTCGTCGTACTTGATACCACACGTTTCTAGTAGTAGATATTTTGTAAATTATGTACATCATCATCATCGTCATGAGTAGTAGATGGTTATTAGTTGCAATAATAATCTAGACTTTTATTATTATAATTCTAATAATATTATTAAAATAATATTTCGTCTACTTGCAAAGTTAAAATGAGATAGATTAAAAGTAAGAGCTGTATAAAGTTGAAAGTAATTTTGCTGTTTGTTACATAAAGTCAGTTTTGTAACGGCAATTGCTACTGCGTAGTAGTAGTATCAAAAAAAAAGATGTGTATAGCTTTAACTGTCAACAATTAAGTTGAGAAATTTACAATCATTCATTCGTTCATTATTATTATTATTACTTAGTGAGTATTAATATTAATGCTGTTATTTATTATTATTGCCAAGTTTTATTATACATAGCTTGACGGATCTACATTGACACAAAACAAAATGTTTCATGCATGCGTGCCGTTCTTGCAAATACAAAGTCATGGGGGTATACTGTATACAAATTGTAGATAAATTTATTTTCTATGCTATTTGAGAATTTAAACAAAAACATCCTATAAAATTATGCAAACATTTTTTATTCATGCATTACCTCAGAATAATATAACATACTGGCTAAAATGATATTGGAAAATAAAGGTAGGTTTCTAAAAAAAATATTAATAATTAGTAGAAAATAAATAATCGTAAATAATAATTAGTAATAATGGTAGAAATAATAAAACGCGTAATAATATTAAGAGCTGTTGTTGCAGCCTCATTTTTCTAGTACATCTAGCTATTTAAAAATCACAGTGCAATTTCAACAGCAAAAAAGTTACCATTTCCCATATCTTCTTAAATTATGCAATATATTATGGGGGATCTTTAGGTAGAAATTATGTACGCGCTATGTCCTAAAAATTCTCTTCATGATTGGACTCTTTGAAATGAAATATTCTAATTAAAAAGTTTTGTTTTTTAATAAAAAATTTCCCAAAAATTCAGAAAAAATAAACTCCACATTTTAATATTTACACTTATGCAATATATTATGCAAAATGTGTATTTATGCATTCGTAGCATGAAGCTACTTTGTCGGTAATAATGACACACTATAAAAACACATAAATATGTATTCTTTTATTCTTTCGAGAAAAAAAACATAATTTATTTGTTACTGGATGGAATACGTAGAAAAAAAAACGCAAAGGATTTCTGGTAAGGTCATCAGTATTTTTTTCCAATTTATATAGTTTGTAGGTTATACAAAAAAAATCTATTAATGTTAGCGTCATGTTACAGGCATTATTGTATGTAAATGCAAAGGAGAAAAATTCCTATTGTTGTAATATTGTCATTAGCCATAGTTTGATAATATAGGAATAACTATTATTATATACCATTATACCCAGTTGTATTATACATGCATAACATAGGATAAAATACAAACAAAAGTTGAAGTGTATTAAATAAATAAAGAGTAATAAATGATGAGAGTATATTATATAAAAAAAATATTGGTAAAATAATTATGTAGGAATGAGAATTATATTAATAACGGTAATAATAATGTTGAATAAAAGTTTCATGATGAATTGCTTCCTATATATATATACGATGTACATGTGACGCACCTGCCTTTTCTTCCTCGGAAAAACAAGAACACTGATAATGGTCATAGTCATAAAGTTTTCATAACATATAATATTATTTTATTATTATTTTCGATGAGTTTTTGGCCGGGCTACGTACAGAAACATGAAAAAACATATAATATAATATTGTCCTCTTATATTTGAATTCCATAAGCATTATCTTATTCTATTCCGTATGCATTTAATACTTAATATGAATATATATACACATATAAAAGTCGTGTATGCGAATAATATGTCCTCGTTGCTGGAAAAACAATATTGATCATTTGATCACCATCATCGTCATTATATTCCACAAACATCACTCCAATTTTCTATCTAATATGCATTTTCCAGAAAATGTGTGCCTACCAGTTTCCATTATATATACTCTAAATTACATATAATATTATCAATTATTATTAACCTTTTCATCATATCATCATCATTTATTTTTAATCAACTGTAATGGTCTGGCTCGCTGGCTTACTGACCGGATTGGTGGACTTAAGCCCAAAATTTGGGTTTGCAAACAGGCTGACTTTTTGCTGCGCAGTTTTCTCTTTACTTTATTATTATAAATGATTAGAAAGATATTTTAAGCATGGAAGGAAGCAACGAAAGAATTTTATTTTAAATGACTTCAATTACACGAAAGTTTGCTTTCTCTTCTAATCATTGTAGGAAAATTTTATGATTTCTAGCAATACGATGATACACAGGCTATTCTTAAGTAAATAAAATAGAGCATTGGTTTAGATGTGAAAATAACTGTTTGAATCTTTCTATTTCTTCTTTTTTTACAAATGTTTGCTACCATATGAAATCATGTAAATAAGTTGACAATTTAAACACCATAATATAATATTATTCTAAATAAATGGATCATTTCACTTACGAGATAATGATTGCGAATTCCAGGTAAGGGGCAGAGGTTTCATTGAGCTTCGTCAATCGCACTAAACTCACATCATTTGACTTTGAAGAAGCGTCAAAACATGCGATGAATTTTGTACGACATAAAAAATTGTCATTTCACCCATTTCACCTTGTCTGAAGTGCAGACTCTACATAAGCCATCTTTAATTTCAGTTTCCGAGTTTAAGCCTCATGATTTACACAAGCAACCATAACACATGATGATGATTCAGTGTCCAGCTAAAACAAGTGGACGAACTGGTAACAATAATACAAACTGAGGTTCAGCCGTGATAATAGCAGTTGATGCAAAATACACAAAACATTAGTAGCTTTTAACCGTTATCCTATTTTCTAGAATATTTCGAATGCGCTATTATATGTCCCTTTTTCATTTCATCCATTTCCCATAAAATAATATAAAAATAATAATAATGCCAGCATAAAAAAATTCTGCTTTTCCCGCACAGCTCAACAAAATAAATATATGAGAATATGATGATGACGAATAAATGGAAAAATGATTACTGCTCATGACTCGATCCATCCGTACAGATATTTTTTTATTATAATAAAATATTTTATATAACTTTTTATTATAAATATATATATATAATATACAGCATTATTAAAGATAATCACTTTGCATCATTATTTGCAGGAGGAAAAAAAACATTTCCAACTTATTTTGATGGTCAGCGTAATAATAATATTCGTTTTTTATCTACATACTTACACTTTTGTACATTATGTATCCCTCTGCTATATAACCGTGTGTACCACCGCCACCATCATCACTCTTTATAGGTATTATTATGACATGACTATTATATTGTATGTTGTACATGATGTGTAACAATAGAAAAAAATATAAAAATATTAGTATAAAAAACATTTCCCTACTTGCATACAAGCATCATCGTCATCACCATCATCATCATCATGTCGTCATAAGTACACGGTCCGAGGTGCAATAAAGCTACAACAAGCATAAAGTCAGCAAAGAGATGTCCTGAGTCCGCCGGAGCCCTAGCCCTATACCATCATCATCATCATCCTCTAAAATATAAAAATGTTATATAAAAAACACACATTTTTATATCTATTATCTTTCGTCCTTTACTTCTCAATCCATTTTTTTACTACGGCTCTTCTCACTCAGTCAGTTTCAGCTCTTGTTGTACTGGTGGTGGTTTGTAGACGACGTAGTCATTCTTGTCGACGACGACGTCCATGGTAGAGAAGAGCATTATTATTATCATTTATTATTATGTTTTATTGTTATTGTTACGTTGTGGAATGTTTGCCGACTCATGATGATGTATATATTTTTCGTTGTTGTTCAATATATGTACACACTACAATATACATAACATAACGAAAAAAAAAACACTGAAACTGAAACACTCATACAAGCAGTTAGTTTCATATTATAATGGCTTAAATGAGTAAAAGACGAAGACGAAACGAAAAGGAAGCAAGTTGTTTTTTTTTGACCATGTGCATATTATATTTAATGATAATAATAAAAAATATATTCACTCATCATGAAATACATAAAAAATGAAAAAGATGTTTATTATTATGATGATGATGATGACGACGATGATGATGATGGCTGTAATACTATGCTTTAAAAGAACAAAAGAAAATAATATATTCCTACAATAGGCATATATATATTATAAAAATGTGTGTGTGTGTGTACTTACAATATATCAAGCTGTGTAGTACATATATATTGCATTGCAAGTTGCAACAAAAGGTAAAATTCATGTAATTGTAGACAATGAATGTATACTAGTATGATGAGTGATTTGAAAAGTAATTATTATTATGAGCATTTTTTTATACAGTATTTGCTTGTATTCCTTTAGACAGTTGGTGGTGATGGTGTGCTGTAAAATAAAATGTAGCCTAATATTATATGATATTATGGATAAAATGCAGAATTATTATTACATCCATTAGTGTATATAGTACGGTTGGTAATCATTTGTAGAGAGAAACCATTTTTTTCTATGAGTAGTGCTATTCCCATTTTCAAACCGAGTCACTAATACCACCACCACCACACCACTACCACCGCCGTGATCATCCTCATCATCATCATCATGATCATCATCACCACAATTTTTTTTAATACGTCAGTAGTCTGACCAGACTACTAGAAAAAGCAAGTAAATAGTGACTTGTATTATTATTTTTTACTATTATTATTATAACAATGTTGATGATTATCATCATATCATTGATCATGATGATCATAATAATAATATATGAAGAAATGAAATAATATATTATAAAGTATGGGGGAGATATAATGCTCTGCGCTGTTTTTTAAGGAAGCTTTTAAAACACTGAAGGTTGAAATTTTGATGAAATATATTTTTGTGTGGTTATAATAAATGCGCAGTTTTAGACGGAAAAGGTTGCACAGGAGCACCTTGAAAGCATTTACAGAGATTTTATGTGCTTCTACTACAAAATTACAGGGTCCAACAGAAATCATCTATTTTTTTGTCCTCTTAAAACACAATTAGCGTCAAATTAAGTCTGGCAAAGATAGCAATTGGGAAAATGGGGAGAAAAAATATTGTGAGCGTTTGAAATGAAATTAGGTGGCTAGTTGGAATTTTATGCAAAAGAAATAAAAGTGAATTGAATGCAGAGCAATAATTTAACATTGGTAAAAAAATTAACTTTAAAGTGCTTTGCTCTCCTGAGAATGATGTGAAGGCTACCTGATGACTCAGATGGCTAGCTGGAGATAAATTGAAGTAGTATATATTTCGCTGATGAATAATGATAAGGTTTATCAGTTGATAATCAACTTGATACGTAATAAAAATATTTTATAGTTTCAAATGAAATTCAAAATATTTTTTTTTAATCCAGCCGACATTGGAATAAGGAGTATGTTTTAAGATTTTTATATATCCATCTGCTGAGCTGAGATGAGTGGCTACTATTACAGATCCCATGTATCATAAAACTGGTACTTGAACATTTATTTATAAATATTTGCAGGGCTGGACAATGGGCAATAGAGGGTTTTACTTAAATTCATAGTTTTTTTACTCTAGAAGGCTATCATCATACATAAATAGACTTTTCATACACACACACTCCAATACATATTTAAAAATGCTTATCATCCATTCTATCTCTTTCTTAATCCCTTTTCAAAGCTGAAAATATTTATAAATATTAAACTGCTCCTACAATTTTCAAAATGTTTTTATGACTAGTAACTCGCATCCCACACACACACACACCACAAATTTTCACATAAGCATTCAAGTAAAAGCACATGCATGAGTCGTCATCATGAATGAGAAGTGAATAGGTAGGTAGGTGAAAATATTATTCCTCTCAAACAAACTAGCATTTTGCATGACTGGACTAATTAGCATTCTCTCTCTCTCTCTCTCTCACTTTTTAGTCAACCCTTCCTCCTATGTACTATGCCTGTAGTAGTAGCCAAGCCAGTAACTAACTACAATATTCCACTATAATATACCATCATCAACATCATCATCATCATCATCCCCACCACCTCCGCAGCTACTTTTTACTACTTCTACTGGTACAAATTACTGGAAAATGGAATGGAAACGTATAGGCAGAAAGAGAAGAGAGAAAATGGAAATAGAAAAGTAGGAAGAAGAGCTCTGAATGTTTGTATTATATTCATTACTATTATCATTATTATTATTAATACGGCAGGAAACGGCAATATTCTCTTGTTGTTGGTTGAAAGGTTACGAGGAGAAAGAGAGAGAGAGAGAGATGAAAACACAAACTATAATGGCAATAGTAATAATAATAATATACCCCAATAGTAGTAGTAGTAGTACCACTGTTATATATTTGTGCTGATGATGATGGTAAAGAAGAAATAAGAATATATAAGGAAATGTTGAATTTTGTTGGAAAAAGTATAAAGTTTTTGGCCCTGGGAGGACGACCTGTTCATTGCCATTGCAATAACGTTCCGTGCATATTATACTTATAACTGTGTGTGGAAATGGATTGAATTGAAGTTTTTAGTTGTTCTCTTCTTCTTGTGTATGTGGTGGTGAGCAATGCAATGAGAGAAGAGATGGAGGAAGAGGAGGAAGAAAGGCGAATTTTGGAGGGTAGCAGCATAAACAGCGTGAAAGAGAGAGAGAGAGAAAAGTCTTTTTCTATGATATTCTCTCTCGGACCCAAACCATATAATAATATTTAATTGGCTGTAATAAAAATAAATGGGATTCTCTAATGCTGATATTCATGAAACCTACATTCATCTAGAAACACACACACACACACATACAAAAAATAATATATATTCTCTTTCTTATATATCCGTGTATATATTTTATACTATATATATTTATATTAATAATATAAAAAGCCGAGTTGCAGTACAGACATTCACAAGGGTATGTTTCTAAAAGGGAAAAAAAACACATCACATCACACACCGGTCGGCTTTTCTCTCTTTTTCATTCCGCCTCTTTTTTCAATGTACTTTTGCTCCTCTTCTTCTTCTTCTTCTTCTCCACCGATGCGATATGTATCATTCAGTTCATGGATAAAAAATAAATGATGATGATGACTGAACACTGTGTGTGTGTGTGCTACTATGTAATAATGTGGAGAATGCAACATTAGAAGAAGAGTTTTTAGTCCTTCTCTCCATAATATAATATTATTATTATTACTATCACAGTAGTGTACAGATAGACACATTTTACTAATACGCCTAAAAACTGAAAAGCAGCATACCATTTCACATCATGAAACCTTGTTTCACTCTCTGAGTTTTTTTTTTACTAGAATGCTCTCTCCTCACTCACAAACAAACGAGGACATCAAGTCTCTCTCGGAGACGAGCTTCTCATAATAAGATATGACGATGTTGATGATCATGACGGTCATGATGATGCCATGATGATGACGCGATTTCATTTTCAAATCACATAATAAAAGCAAAAACCCATCCAGAGAAACAGAACAGAAAGTAGGCTTGGTATATAATGTGTGCAAGGCGTAGAGGAGAAGGATCATATTGCTCGAAAAACATCAGCATCATCATCATCATCAACGACGAGGACGACGAATACTGACTACTCCTTCCTTTTCCAATGACTAGTTTTTACTTCTTCGAGGTAGATGGGCTGTTATTTTGTACATGAGGAGCTGGATGGGGTCATTAATTTGAAAATATAAAATCCATATTTTATGTATCTTTACTGGTGGTGGTGGTGTGAATGAAATTTCATTTATGCTTTTTGCTAGTATTGCTGATGCCGTTCTGCGGGATAAGAGGACAAAGTATATAGAGATGCTTTTAATATGTCCGCGGGTTTGGTGGTGGTTGGCAAGAGAAAGTAAGTAGTTTTCTGAGGGATGAAGATGATGATGTAGGTTAAAAATAGTATTTTATATAATTTATATATGGAGTAATTTCAAGTAGTTAGTTAGTGGTAGAGTGGCACATAAAAAGCGCATAAATGTGTAAAAACACTTTGTACATGCAATATACATAATTTCCAAAAATTTCAATGTGGTTTTTAATACCTGTATAGGCTCAGGCTGAATTGTGATGCGGGGTTAGAGAAGAAAGGAAAATTCAACGACTTTTTTATATTGACTGGGAGGCTATTTTAATTATTCTTTGAAAGTGATCATAAACCTTACTTTATTTTGTAGTGAAGTGTCTAATAATGAACAATTTTTTATGGCACAGGAAGGAACTTCAGACAATGAATCTGCTCTCTTTAGTGCATATTATGATGATCTCCAATCTTTGATGAAGGTTTAATAGTGCACATTAAACTACAAACGTCTTCAGGGATGTAGGGTTATTGGAAAATCGAAGACAGAATATTTCATATTATGAATGTTTTTAGTTTTTTAAAAGCTTTCCTGAAGAATATTTTTATCCGATTTCAACAAAATTTCAAATTATGCATGTACAGCTTCTTGTAGTAATTGACTTTGGCTTGCAGGAATTTGCATTTAGATTCTGTGCAACAAGTTTTAATTTTATTTGCAATAAAAATAATAGTATATTATGTTAATATATAACATAGTGTAAATCTTGAGTGTAAGAATCACATTTACATGTTGACTTGACTTACACATAAATACAGATTACAAGAATTTTTCAGTTGTAGTTTCCTTCATATAACAAGTTTTACAATACCTACAACAATCAATACAAAAGCATAAAACGTATAAACAGTTTACATTTTAATTTTCATGTTTTTAAAATATTAAGTTTGTAGAAAAGTACAAAAAGAATCTAACGTATGTATTAAACTTAAATTGCTTTACAAATGTAGATAGACACCTGTAAAAATTCAATCTTCGTCTCCAGCAGCAGGTAAAAACTGTGCAATCAAATTGATTGCACTTACCTTTCTTACAGCAGCGCAAGCTGCTTTGTAGTTGGACTCGAACACGGGAATTCTGCATTCCTCCTCTACTCGAGCCACAAAAGATTCATGAATTTTCCCCCATTCGGCTGGGAGATTGTAGTCCCCACCGGTGTACGCTCCAGTTTTATATGCATCAGATATGAAGGCAATGCATATTCGCAGGTCATCGCTCAACTCCTCTGTTCCAGTGAAGGCACTCTTAAGACCTCCCTTTCTTGTCCTTATTTCTAATTTCAGCGACTTTGGGATCCTTCCCCGTCCGTGCTTGCTACACTCGTATAAGAGGTGATCCCTCATTTCCAAAAATCTGTTTCGCAAATGGTCTTTGAATTGCTGGACGTTTCCCATCCTTCTTGCTCTATCTGCGTACAAACACAAATGAAATAGGTTTAGGATAAAAACAAAGAGTTCACTTGTTTTAATTGAAAATTCAATCAAATGTTTGCTTACAATCAAATGTGATGCCACAGGAAAAAGTGTTAGAAAATTTTTTTGCGACGACCATGGTCGGGTCATGGCCATTAGCCATTTGATTAAGTTTTATTGCATGCTCCCCTTTCAACTTTTTCTGAAGAAGAACCCGGTTCACGCGAGAAAGCTGATGTATTGAATCAATGCGAAATGTATCCATTATCATCTGCCCCTGCTTTCCTCCCAAACCAGGCAAATCCTTAATTTTGATCTTTTTCGAAACTCTGCTCCAGCTGGAGTGCGGTAAGATTGTAATGGCGTCCGGTTTGTGGGATCCACATCCGAGTTTGGCAAGGAGTTTGTTACTACTCACCCCTGCACTGAGAACAAACCCAGTGTCAAGGATGATATCTTTCAAAACTGCATTTGCTATAGCGGCACCATGCATTAATAGTGCCTCCGTGATGTGGCGTTGCTGGATGATGTTTTCATCCGTAAGGACTTTCCGAGTTCGATAACTCATTTTTTCTCCAGATGCGCAGTGGCTTGGAGCCTCCAGAAAGCACCTCCTCTGTGTCAAAGCGAATACCTCTTTAGGTGTAGGAACGGACAAACTCTTGCGGTGTACACGATGGTAGACTTCCTCCGTTATATCAATGTAGAATTCATCCTTGGAGGCCTTCTGTATTTTGGGTAACGGTCTTCCTTCGCAAATATTTAACAGAGATTTCTCCAAAGCATCATATATTTCATCTGACGCCTTCCTCGTCTCTAAAGCGTCAGGTTTCCCGTAATGTTCCGGAATTATTAACACTTGGAGATCAGGGCTCATCTGCTTGGCCACTTGCAGAGTGCACTCTTTTGAGCGTCTTATTCCCAAGTCCTTTGCAGGATAGTTTACAGCAGTGATTCTGAAAACAGGAAAAAATAAATATACCCAAATTACAAACATAATTCATTATTTTGTATTAGGTCTGTTTTCTACAACGTTTAGAACTGTCATTTCTCTTACACATTGTGAGAATTAGCCACAACGAATGGACGAGTCTTCACTACCTCCGGACTTATCCCTTCCTTTCGTGCTCTGACCTGCACATCAAAAGAGTCAACGTCAAAAAAAACGATGACAGCCTCCTTCTGTGGAGCATACTCCTCATAATTTTCATTTTCTTCTGTCGAATCCAAATCTGTTTCTCCTTCCGTGTCGGTGTCAGTAGTAGCTCCACCGCTACCGTTATAGTATTGCCATTTACCACGAGACATAGCTTAGTCCACTTTGGCTGCAGCAGGAGGGAGGAGTGAAAAGCACCTGCAATCTAGGTCTGTAAAAAAATGAAAAACAAGTATGGTTTACATCCATAAAATTACAAGAATAAACTTTTCCATTATACTGTGACATTTCCAGGTTGGAAAACCATGTTATTATTTTCATCAATCCTGCTTTTATTTGCGTGAGCCGACTTAGAACAACAAATATTTTTCAGTGGAAAAAATTGGTGCCGCTGCCGCTGCCGCTTAGGTCGGGCCCAACCGAATTGGACTGCTTATGTACTTTAAAAGTTTTAAAAATGCTAGCTGTGTTGTGCATATGTGCTACGCGGGGAATATGAGTAACGTATGTAGGTATACTAAGTAAGTCAGACGTTACCAAACAAAATGACCATAAAATGTTTACCCTAAATGTGTTAAAATTGGTGGAATTCGATATGATGGAACTTTTTTCATTCAAGCGCTGTAGAATTCTTTTAAATTGAAATAAAACAAACAATTTACCTTGAAAAATTCAAAACTGTTCTCAGGGACAGCAATGACGAATAAGTGAGCGGTGCAAAATGGAATGCTAGATGAACAATGAGAAACATGAAAAGAAAATAAGTGAATAAAAATTCTCCATGAAACAGAAAATTCTCGAGTCGATCCCAAAACTGAGCTCGAGTCCGTGTTTTATCGTCTTATCAGTAAAGGCATAACATACCTGTAAGCTTCGCTAGCTGTAAGTCTCAGTCTCCCTTTTGCTTCTTACCTTTACTCTACTATTTCAATAATTCTGTACTGTGCATAATACGTACGTGTACGTCTCACTCACAGTGACTTATCTTCCTCACAGACAATATCATACACTTTAGTCGAGCTACCTATTTATGTATGTAAAACTGATAGCACACACTTATCGCACCGTCTCCGGCTATTGATATTTGTATTAATTCTCAACTAATGTGCAAATTTTCCCGATAAAGGGGATTCCTCCTGGAAGACGATATTATGATCTGATCCAAGAAGAATGCTGTTGCAAGTCTTGTAAATACAAAATGATGATCATGTCATGAATGTTTACTTATGTTGTCGGGTGCTAGCTAGCTAAGGTAGGTGTAAGGTGGTATATTATGTATGTATTAACCATAAATTACGGTACTTATATACATTGTACATACACAACTCTTATTAAGTGTGGAAAATGACATGATTGAACAAGAACACGAGGAATGACATCTAATAAGAAGATACCTTTTTGGTGAAATAGATATTCTCTACTCACTTACTTCATACTACTCTATACTTATCATCTATGAATTTCTGCCAGCTCCTTTCAGGAGATAAAGCTTTGTGCACCACCGTACATAATACGCCTGTCTTAATATTAAAACATGGTGATAATATGCATAAACACGCTAGCAAAAATGAATAATATTCAATCCAAATACGCGGTATGATTGTATGTACTGTTAAGATTAATATTAATGTTATCTGGTACTAATGGTGCTGCAAAAAAATCTCGAGACATGATCGTTCATAATAACACGTAAGATAACACAGATCTACCGCGTGGTGACTGGAAACGGAAAGTGTCATTTGCTACTGTATGCCGCAATGATATTATCTCATAATAGTTTAGGATTTTCATGTATTTTCATTAAGACGTTTTTGCATTTTAATTTTTTTCTCTTGCTCTAGCTGTACAGAGAAAATGAAAAAATAGTTTACTTCTAAGACATGCCATGATACACTTGCTTGCAATTATAGGATATAGATAAATAGGACAAATTGATAGCTGACTTTGGCAGATAGTTAAAGAGGAAGTTGATGGAAAATTCTAGGAATTTTTAACTAATTTGTCACTGACCACTTCATTAAAAAGTTGTATCATCTTTCGCTTGCATGACGTTGTTTCATTCACAATAGTTTATC